>JAPTYQ010000013.1:13705401-13718760 GCA_029814465.1 Ostorhinchus cyanosoma | reverse complement strand
ACAATTTGATATCAGGTTTGATGTCATATTGATGTGGAATTGACATCAGATGCCCACTGGGATGTTCAGAATGTTGAACAGCATCTCATTACAGTGGACAAATTCATGAAAATAATTAAAAATTTCAATTGTTCTGTTATGAGTCAAACTCTCAGTTTAAGTTATTTTGACTTTGTACAAAGTGGATGGGAAAAGGTCAAGGAACGAAGATCAAATAACCAGTCATTTTCTGTGTTTTAATACCTATTTCCTCTAGTGACTTGAACACCCATCGATGTTGTGATGTTTTATCGCGGCCTGTTTCGCTCACTCAGCCTTGGGGATGGGGGGTTGTACCATGCTGCGAGGACTGAGGCGAACCTGATGGGGCATGATGGGTCACGCCGCGTGGCCAGAGGTCAGCAGAAGCCATTACTTTGGGTCAGGAAGTGGAATTATGCACGACTACCTGTAGGTTTGGTCCCAGCGGTCGGCGGGGGTCACCCACGGCTCAGTTGCTGCCCAGTCAGCCCTATCTGCTGCTGCTGGTCGGGATGATTCAGGGTGTTTGTGTATGTGCGTGCAAGTGCATTGTGGAGGAATTAGCGCTTTTCCCAGTGTGTGTCACTGTTTATTAAGAGGAAATGCACATTAACGAGTCTGTCGACTTCAGGGTTTAAAGGCGTCGCTCTTTTTTTGGTGGATTTGAGAGTGTTACGGTTGAAAGAGCCACACGTTTCTGCTGCGTTTGAGTGACACTTTGGGGAGAAAGTGGTGACTGCACTTCATATGGAGGCTGGCAGCAGGCGGTGCTTCCCCTTCCCCGTGTTAAAGTACAACTCCTCCTCGCCGCTGTGAAGGTGGTGGTGGTTGGGGGTGGGGTGGGGAAGAGGGGAAAGCTACAGTTCCTATTTGTGAGAGCTCAGCAGATTTAGAGGGCATGCAAGGTAGTTCTCAGAGCAGAAACCCCGCTGCAGAGAGCGCACACACCCAACAGACTTTCTT
The DNA here is from genome assembly GCA_029814465.1 of Ostorhinchus cyanosoma. NCBI lineage: Eukaryota > Metazoa > Chordata > Actinopteri > Kurtiformes > Apogonidae > Ostorhinchus > Ostorhinchus cyanosoma. The sequence continues at coordinate 13,717,776 of JAPTYQ010000013.1, read as the reverse complement.
TCTTTTCTTTTTTTTTTTTTTCTCACAGCCATTTTCTCTCCCAAACACACACAGTAACTGTCACAAAAAAAAAAAAAAAAAAAAAAAAAGAAGGGGAGGTGAGAGAGCAAGGGTCAGAGATGGGGAAGATGAGGAGCAGTAAAGGGGGTGAATGGAGAGAGGAAAAGACGAGTAAAAAAAAACACACACAAGAGAGGAAGGTGTGTAATGATTATCCAGGGCTGGCCGGTATCAGGAGGCAGTTTGGGGCTTTATGGTTGCCTTCATGCTCTGTCAGCTCAGCCTCTGTGAATGACAGCAAAGCCCATTTCCTCGCCTATGGCTCTGAGAGCAGTGGAGGACGAATTCACTAAAGACACACACCTAAAATATGTCTAACATTCTTAAACATCAATACATCATGGTCTCATTAAGCACGATGCCTTCAGGGAACTGCTACAAACAAATGAACCCGGAGTTGGCATGATCTAAAGGTGTGTCAGGTGCCATTATCCTCCAACCGAGAGGAAGCTTAAAGTTTATTACATATTATATCTAAAGGCCTTTTTCACTCAGAAATCTGAATAAGTGTATAAGATGTAGACATTTTGGAGGATGTAATTGCTGAACTGGAATATAGTATTTATAAAAGTGCTTTTGTCAGTGCATAATCATGCACAAATGACGATTGTTGAAATGTTGTTACCTTGCATATCCATGTTTTTATGGTTTCTTTTTCCTGTTTTATAGTCGGTTGTATCTAATAGTGCAGTTTATCATCATTTACTATGTTTGAGAGTGGAGTATAGTTACCTGAAACCTGTTAACCCTTGTAAACTCTTTGTTGAATCTCCCGTTCACAGCTATCAAACCAATCAATATTTTTCCCCCAAACTTTCTACGATTTATTAGTTCTACGTTTGAGTGTCGTCTTTGCAGTTTGTTATCTTTGTGTCATATCCATTATATTCCACGCACTTTTTAACTCTTCCATGACCATTTGTTAAAATATATGCAACCCCTACTATGAAATACGAATTGGAAAAGTAAGCAGTGATGTCATATGTTTTGTCAGAACAGCCTTCTTCCTGTTGGACAGTGACTTTACTGAGATGCATGAGGTATTTGCCAGGATGTTCTTCTAGTCTTTTTCGATGGCCTCTACCACTATCTAATATTGGACACTATTTTCCTTCTGCATTTGTTTTGCTAGTAGAAGCCATAAAACCATTTTGTTGACTAAAATGTGGACGTATTATGTACTAAATATTTAGGTTTTCATATTAAATGCACAAGAGGTTGCTCCGCTCCGTATTATGTAGCCTCTTAAGCCCAGTTGCTCCCGGTACCTGACACAGCCTGTGTTGCCATAGCAATGCTATATGATGCTTGTAACAATGTACACATCCCAGTGGGCATCTGATGTCAATTCCACATCAATATGACAATTTGATATCAGGTTTGATGTCATATTGATGTGGAATTGACATCGGATGCCCACTGGGATTCTATACATCCATGTGAGTCAGCCATCTGCTAAAAACTCAACAGAACCAATTGTCAGACAGTGTGACACAATCCACACAACAAGCACTTAAATGGGCAAATATTTTATTTTTATTTGACTTTTATTTTACCAGGTAAAAAAGTGTTTGAGAACCAGTTCTCATTTACAAACATGACCTGGCTAATATTGAAAACAAGCGAACGGGACCAGTGTATGTCATGAATAATTATATAAAACAACCAACCAATGAGACAAACTTTGCAGCGCTAAGCGAACATGAAGCAGATCCAAAAGTACAAGTGTTATTTCACTGAACAGGACAAATAATAGCAAAACTAAAGGTCGCATTATGAAGCGATGATCATGAATTCTATCTACTTTGGCTGTTTTCTGATCATAACTTTTTTTGAATGAATGTTCTGCTATCGGTTAATCCATTGTTTTGCGTTACGTTGAAATGACTCCCCCTGGAAACCATCGGCCTAGGGCTTACCTACAGAGAAAGTTGCAGCGGTGCATCTACAGACATGTCCAGACCTTGACACAGCTTGTGACACATTGAGCATTTCCAGAACTGCACCCACTCGCACAAACAAACACCAACAGCCCAGCCAGAGATTGACGTTCCCCTCTTCTTGATCAGTAAAGCTGATGGATTTTGGCGGGCCTCTCCCCAGCGGCTGTTTGGTGAGGTTCAGCTCAGCAGTATTAGCTGACTGGCTTGCGATTCAGGGGTGAAAGGTCACCCTGTCTGTCTGTGCTCTCCTCCGTAATCTCCCTTCCCTTCGCCGTGCGTCCCTCCCTCATATTAAATCACACTTGACACACCTGGAGCACTGAAGCAGCCTCATCCATATTTTATCTCCGGCGCCGTTTTTAATACTGCAGCACTTTTTAGGGCGGCAAACTGATATATTTATTAACTGACCCTTACTGTTGCTGCGTACGCTATCTGGGGCGAAGAATAATCAGGTTTGTTCGGGAAATAAAATGAAAAGGAGCTGTGACAAGTTTATGAAGTAAGCACAACGGCCGTTCATTACTCTCTCAAACCCCCTCTGGCGTTTTCGTTTGCTACGTTGCACTGTGGCACTCAGTGGGTAAAGGAAGGAATTGTCAGGGAGAATCCTCCTTGTGCTATAACTTAGCCCATAAAGGCCTATTATTCCTGAAAAGACCTGCTGCCGAAACCAGTTTACTGTCATAACTCAGATGAGGAAGCCCTTTTCTTTCAGGTGGCAGGGGGAAATGTTTATGGAGGAGGTGAATAATTCAGTCGGGTGCTTTGTCGCGCAGGAGCCTCGCTGTCATTCACCCGTTCTTTGGCTTTTTTTTTTTTTGCTTTTTTTTTTTGGTTTCTTCCCCTAACAGCGAGAGAGGATGAGTACAGTTTGCCCTTTTTTACCCACAATTTAGCAGAATAAAGCCCTTTAAACATAAGTGAAGAGGCAGGGTTAAGTGGGGAAAAAACAGGAAAAATACCCACTTGTGTGGTGTGTGTGAGGTGTGTGTGAGGGCACACACTTGTCACCTGCATGCAGACCCAAACAAAGTGCTTTTCCATGACACACATCTAAATATCTGCCTTCTGTTGTCGCTGGCCGCAACTCTTAAATATTTCACTCCCTAAAAAGCCGGAGATGGCCCTTCGTTTTGTGCGTTTTACGACCCAGAAAGGTCACGCGAAGAAGTTAATTAGCCACCAAATTTTTAACCAAGCTTTCCTCTGTCGTTTCCTGTTTTCCCTTCTCTATTTTCCATTCTACCCACGACTGCCCTTTACTACCCCTTCTCTGTGTGCACCCCCCCACACCCATCCCACATCCCACATTTCCCTCCCATTCCCTTTCAGTCTGTCTCTGTGGGGAAATATGTCCAAATTAAAAATCCATAATCATTTAGTTTCACACACTCTGCAGTATGCTATTTAACAAAGCAGCTTTCAAAGACACAACCCACAAAAACCTTACAAGTTGTTGGAATCTTTTTTTCTGTCAGCAAACATATTAGAGGTGATTTATTTATCTCAGTCCTGCTACTTCAACTGCAACATCAATTTATTTCAAATACATTCTATACTAAAGACTATATATAAAGTCGGTGATGACAAACTTTGCATTTTGGTTCATTCTGGGTCAGTCGGGTTTTAGTTGGACCTTCTAGATCAGATCCAACATTTTGGGAAAGAAAAACCTCTAGTTATGACATTTTTGTCAAACTGTGGTCGTATCATTTTAGCATTTTGCTGTAATCTGGTCAGAAATGCACTGGTGCATCTGATCATATTCTGATCTCAGTTTATTCTGCCAGTATTTGCACCTTACATTAATCTTCTATTCCAAAATATGACAATTGCAAGTAACTTCCAGAATTACTCCTCAATAGTGGTTTAAAAGTGTAAGTTATCAAACCCAAATGTGATGAAGGAATGTTCCTGCTGATCGTTGATACATATTTTAACATTTATGAGCAAAAAAGTGCTTAATATCAGTATTTTGACATATTCCTCCAATGTTGTATCTCAACAATGCAAGCTTTTTAGGTTTAGATATTAAAAGTTACTTTTAGTTGTAGGACAATTCTGGATTTATTAAAGCATCATTAAATACACTGTTAACCTTTTTGTTATCATATCTATCCAAAATTATTCTATATAAAACCAAACTGTGAAAGCTTTGACAACCCTAACTAACCCTTTCATTGGACTTTGAAGACTTGGAGGCATTTGAAGGAGCCAGAGTCTGGGTTTATTTTGACAATTAGCATCAAGTATGAATTTGCTTGGTGTTAAGGCCTTTACACATGCGGGCATCAAAAAAAAAAAAACATGAAAGTATGAAACATTTGTGAGTGAATATTTTGGATCAAAATTATTCACACCACTGGCGATGTACCTTTGTGACACTTGTTTAATGAAGTATTTTATGTATTCACACCAGGTCATTTAACAGAAAGAGTAATGACTCAATGTCAGCTGAAGGCTGTGTATCTTCAGTCTGTTTGATCCAGGTCCTCTGGGTCTATGTCCAGTGTCCAGGTAAAAAGACACACACAGTCCGACCCGTATTTGACTCATATCACGTCATATCACATTACACAAACTCCTCATAATCCTGACAGCCTAGTTGTTTGTCGATGCTGCTGTACATGTTACCCTTCACTCCACTATCTTTATTATTTTTGCTTATTTTAATTGTGTCTTTTTGCTTTTATTCACACTTTGGAAGTTTGGAAAAACTGACGCTGGTGAAAAACCAAATGGGGGGGAGAAATATTCTCAATTTGTGCAAAAGTACTTGTGATATAAAGAGTTAATCAAAAAAATATAAACATATGATGTGAATTAATCAATAAAACCTGACGGAGTGTTTCAGGCTCATGAATGGATTCCCAAGAATTTAGAGAATGGGAAAGTAAAAGGACAAACATTATCGTGGATCTGCGACACAGACAATCTTTAGTTCATGCAACACACACTGAAATTGACCTTCTGTGACAGGGATCAGTGGGTTACCATGTCAGGCTCAAAGGCACATTAGCTAATAACTTCTGGACTGAGGAAACAAACCAGCAACCCTTTGTTCACGAACCACTTCTCCAACTGTCTAGTCCGCGGCTGCTCTCCAATGCTGAAGTGTAGTGTGACACATTTAACACATCCAATAATTCAGAAATGTTACTTGGGAAACTACAATAGTGAATGCTGTAACCACCCGTGTTTTTTTTTTTTTTTTTTATGCAATCTTGAGCTGTTTATTCAGATTCAGACACCATTTTAAAAGCAGATATTGATTAAGTTGCCTCCATATATAATGTGGATATCTTCATTTGGCTTGGAGAAGAATCAGTTACACTTTATCATCATTTCATCTTGTTGGCGAATGACTTGTGAGATCATCAGGCAGATTGGCATCAGCGGTAATGTGAGCGTTAGCTTGGAAACCAGGCTCGTGACGGGCCAGTGGCTTCACGTTCTGACTCATGTTAACGCACTTTGGGTTGCGACCAAAAGAATGAGATCAAGGATTCAATCAAGTGATATGTACCAGCCTGCATTTCAATCTAATATGTGGGAATCCGTGACAGTTCTGTCTCAGCTCAGTCGATTTAAGGTCACAAATGCCTCTAAGGTGTAAGATTTACAGGGCGTGGATCCTGTTATTTACTCTCCAAGTCTTTCCCTTTTGTCTCCAAGTGACCTACTGCCCAACCCAGGTGTGTCATCTTTCAAGTTAAGGTATGAATGTTGTTTTACACTGAGATGTGTGAGAAAGAAATTTATGAATGTCTGTGTGTGCGTGGTGGCAGATTGAGAGAGAAAGTGACGTCTGGTAGCTCCCACCGCTCTCCAACAGCTTCTCATAAAATTGGCCTATAAATTCTATCTGTCCTCGGCTCTAACAGGGCTCTGGCCTACATTTGTGCTTTTGCCGCTCACATTCTCCAGCCACAGCAGAGATAGCGTTTGCTTTTTCAAGGTTCTCATACTAAGAAAAAAAACTCTATCAAGCACTGCCGATCGGTTTCTACTCTCAGTGACCCACCAAATGACCAAACGGCCCCCGAACTCCGCTTTTCACACTGACCCAGGGTCAGGGTTGGACTTCAGCAAACCACTCTGACATGCTTTGGGCATAACAATAACCACAGTGTAACACATTCCAATTCCAAAGGCAACGGGAACCCTCAAGAGTTTTCCTTTTTTTTTTTTTTCTATGAGAAATATGTGCAATCATAGGAGTGCAAGGAAGAGATGCTGGAAGGACATTATTGATCAAAATATGAAACATTCGGTCTAATGTCTTGGTGATAATATACGTAAGTTGAAGAGATGTGTAGCATTTTCTGACACTAAACTTAGTCCTGTGATCCAGACAAAAGGGCAAATAATTGTAAAGATAAAGCATAAAAGCAGAGGAAATCACTGGGTCAAGAAATAGACAAATGAAAATCGAAACGGAGATTTATTTGTTCAATTTGAAGCTTGACCCTCAACTGTGATCTTGAATTTTTTTTATTTCTTTTTTGTTTTGTTTTTTTACATCCACATCAAACAATTAAGTCCACAGTAGCAGGAATGATCCACTGTTTTCACCAAACTCTAGCTCTTGTTGTTGAACCGCTTCCACTCAGGATGCTTGGAACATTGGTATCTTGTAATGAACTGATCCACGCTTCTATTAGTAAATACTGTAACCAAGGATGTGTTGCCAACAGATCCCAGTGCACAAAGCATCAAGCTGTGTTTCAATTACCTCAGAAAAAAAAAAAAAGTTGGAACTGTTGGAACTGAATTGACTGTGGTCCAGTTGATTAAGTCATAAAACTGATAGTAATGCCAGTTCTTGCCAAGTTATACTGTCAGCGATACCAGAAGATACGGAACACATCACATTGTTGGTTGCAGATATGAAGTAGTGACACATGAGCAGATAGAGTTAATGCAGCAGGAGTCAAAAATCAACCAAAAAAATCAGTTCAAATCAGCTCTTTTGCAGCTTTGTCCTCTTTGCCCAGTTTAAATATTGTATAACCTGACACCACTTCAAGCCACTGTGGAGGAAGGGCTTGGAGTAGAGCGACAGAGTCATGACAGAATCTGACCTGTTATTGGTGTCTACACCTGTATCACATATTTAACACATCTACCTTTCTAATTTTCTAAAGCCTGAATGAGGAATGAGGATTACTCTTTCCTGAGCGACTTTCTAGCTTTTCCTGATACTCATTCAATGTTCAAATCACCACCAAGCACTGAGTTTCATAGGTAGAGAACTGCAAATTCTCTTTTTTTGTTTTTGTTTTCTTGACAGTTTCTCAGATTTTTGTGGAATTGTTGTTGTTTCCATTCACTCTTTATCCTTTGGAGTATGACATGCCTGCTAATGTTGTCACAATTTGTACCTTAGGTTGAGGTATGAGTGCACCAAACAATATTTAGCATGGCACTTCAGTCAAAGCCAAAACATCTGCTTTAATGCTTTTTTAATGCATTATTTTCACATTGTTTCAGCTCTAGCTTCTGGAAACTAACCACTCTCATTTAGTGTTTAGTACGGATACTGTGCATACTGTAGAAATACCAATTCATCTGTAGTTAAGTTTACAGTAGCAGTAGACCTTAGCTTACCGAAGATTTAGTCTCATCCTGGATTCAGTCTCAACTGGTCCTTTAGATCAGATCCACCATTCTGGAAAATAAAAACTTGGAGTTATGATGTGACAGAAATGTGCTGATGACATTCTGATCTCAATTTACTCTGCACATTAACATTAACCCTCTATTCCCAAATGCATTGTAACACATACTAATAGCATCATTATTACCAGACCGAGGCCTCTCAACTAGATTTACTGACATTAAGAGAAAATAATAGGTCAAAAAATAAAACTTGCATCTAGAACCACCATTCTGATGTTAAGTACTGGAGTTATTTATAACCTTTTCAACAACCTTGAGTTTCTTTCTCTGCAGAATGATTATATTGCCCAGTGAGTTGACTGTCAGATTTGTCCATCACTATAATATTGGCCTTTAAAAATCTACTATAGTAGTAATTGACACTGTTCAGAGTTATGACACTATAAGAAAGACTTGGTAACATATTGCACTGGACAAATGAATGTCCTTTATTGTTGATCAGTAAGAATACAAAAAAACAGTCTGATATTCAGCCGATGGATCAGCGCATCTGTAGGCCAAGAAAAGCAATGTTTTTTGGGTCAAGCTACGAATTAATTATCCATGTTCTGGATCATGTTTTGCTCCAAATGAGTCAACATTAGCTCCATTGTTCCAATGTTGGTGGAAAAGAGGTGAAAAGTTTACAGTCTAAACACATTCAGCACAAAGAGCTTTGGTCGCTGATTGCCAAGGTTAAATGAACTCATCAAGCAGCGTGACAGTTTCTAGTAAAATCACGACGTATTTGTGACACTAATCTGTTTGTGAAGTAAATGACAAGAAAGCTGAGGGGAGTTCATTATAGACAAGTGAAGCCGTCTAGCGGAGTGCCTTTCCCCACTGTCTCTAAACACACCTCAGTTACCTCATCCCTCCATCTATCTTACATCAACATCTTGCAGAGATTTTCTCCCATCCAGTATGTAAAACAGAGGCCTAAACAGACCTGAAGGTGACACATCTGTTTAAAATTCTCTGCTAAATGCGACTGGCAGAGCAGAGTCAAGTGTGTCGGCAGGGACCACCAGGACCAAAGCAGCCTGTGATGAAGCCTTTGCCTTTTTTGCTGCCGTCCTAATCAGCAGGCATTGATTAATTGGATTAACCTGAAATGATCTTAATCACTGATCAATTTCCATTAGACATCCTTAAATACATCTTAATGGGATTGGAGGAGTGTCAGGCGGATGCTGCTCAGGGCTCTGTTCCAATGGGTGTCTATAAACATGCTCAGTGTATATATTTATGTCTTTGTGCATAGTTTGAGGTGTGTGATTGTTGTTTTGTGTGTACATGTCTATGTGTGTTCATACGGTTTAGATATTTAAGTACAAAAACACAATTTCTCACTTTTATGTGTGCTTGCACCAGCAGAAAGATGCATTTACTTTGTGCTGCTAATCCCAATGTTGACATTTAACATTAAAACAGCAACTAAATGTAATCCTATGTTTTGCAGAATCTTACAGTGTTGATGTTCTTGTCTAGTTAGTTTAATTTGCCTCTTAATTTGCCTTTTTATTTTCTTGAACTGGGTATTGCACTGTGGAACAGTAGAGTCATAGTGTGGTAGTGCATCAGTATTTGTAGTGACTAAACTGGAATGTATTTTTGCATTCCACTTTTCTTTGTTGAAATTGATAATAAGCCTGTTATCAGGTCATTTTTGTATACGTTCCCAAATATGGTCACCTCTTGCTCCAAAAGCCAACATGATAACTATCAAATTACATTCTACTGGCTTCAAAACTGCAGCTCAGAAACCAATGGGTGGCATCAAATTCCATAAGGAACTGGTGGAAACGTGTAATCCAAGAAAAACGATGGGAAGTTCCCCTACCCCAAGACCACCTCACTCTTACAATAATAGTTCAAATGTTTGCTTGGACTTTGAGTCTTTACACATCACCATTTGTTAACAACAATGAGATGGACATGTGATAGCTCTAATAACTCCAATGAGTGTAACAGGTTTAATCTTATCTGTCCACTGTAGCCTGTAGACAGCGGTGCTAACACACTCTTGGGCGCGTTGCCATATTTTGAGAAGAGATTGATTGGCTTTTTATTGTAACATGAAAACCAGAAGGTATCCAGTGTCTGTCCTCGCCATCATCTCTCCCCTCCTCTTTTCTCTCTCCCACTGTCTCCTCTCCCTGCCAGCTCCTTTTGTGATCCCACTGTCTCCCTCTGTTGTTGCTCTAAACAAGCAGCAGGGGGTTTGTAGAGGCCTACACTCATGCTGGGTGTGTGAGTCACCGGTGGGTGGGGGGTGGGTTGATATTAGGAGATAGTGTGGAGGGTATGAGTGAGGCTTCCCTGCAACCTTCTCCATGCCTTCTTCTACAATTCAGAGGTCACTGGGTTGTTTTGATCAGCTGATTCATTTGAAGAACACAACCAGTGCCAATATCAGACAAGAGATACACACAGGCGATAGGTATATACTCGTGCATCTGGCTATACATTACCTTCACATGCTGACACACTGCATAAAATCCTCTTTAATTCACAAGTTTAATTGCACATATATATACACATTACGCCAAGTGTAATCGGCCTCGAGGACACGTTCATCAACGGAGACACTCAAGCATAAAATAAAGCAATGTGTGTCAACACACATACAGTAGAAAACCATAAAGCACCATAAAAACACACGCTTGTGCATAAATCTCAACCTGGAAGCTGCAGAGCATGAAAAATTCCGCACTACAATGTGTATCGAACGAAGAAGATCATATGCCGTAACCCATAGACATGTAAACAAACTCCCACACTGGCAACATTATAAATAAACAAAGGCACGCATAGCGCGTGTGTATATGCATGTATGGATTTACATGCACCACAGTGTGTTGTATTGCTGTGTAAACTCTGGATGCACGCCTACAGTCAGTAGTGGTAAGTTTATTGGCAGGGATAGATATTCGCTGATGGAAGTGGCAGCTGAAAAACAGAAGGAGAATGATAGTAAGGGAGGAAGTGTAGGGTGGTGTTGAGGGGGTGAATTTAATTCACACTACATATATGGAGGTATATATTTGTATCAGAGCTTTCTGTGTACTGGCAGAAAAGAAATACGCGGCATGGATCCCTGTTGTACACAGCTGTACCGTCCACATCTCTGGTGGAATACTTAGCCAGGGGATTATGGGGCCGCCTCCATTTGCATAACTCCATTAAGGCATCTTTCGCTCCCTCTCTCTCCTCCTCTATCTCTATCTCTCTCGCTCACACAGAGACACCTGTGTAGGAAAAGCTATAAAGACGTTACCCCTGCGGAAAGCCGAATTACATTTTCTTTCACATTTGAGGGAGACGTAATCCGCTGTACAGCTGTGAAAAATGTGCACTGATACAGAAAGTAAAGCATAGAAGAAGAGAAAAAAAAAAAAAAATCACACATTACGCTTCTCGAATTTCACTGCTGGCCCAACATGACAAGTTTTGATGCCAGATCAGGAATCAAAGGGTTAAAATGCAGCCAGAAGCAAAAGGGTTTGATTTTTGGCAGACTTGGCAGCTGAGAAGAAAAAAGGAAGTCTTAGTCAGCTGGTCTTGAAGAAACTGGTCTAAAGGAATCTCTGCAACATCCGTGAATCACTCCTGTTCTTTGGTTGGCCCTGGGAATATATAGTGTATCAAGAACTGTTAATTATATCCTGTTAATCCCTACGTCTGTTTGCAGACTTATTGAAAACTGTTAAAACAATAATCACAGGATTCCTTGAACAATTACATCTCCAAAGTGTCCTTGATTTGGTTTTGTTTCAATCTAATGTTCTAGAAGTGTGTTTTTTAAGCGTGGCATTAATGCTACAGTACATCCATGTTGACCAAACTTTTGGAATTGACAGCTCATAGTTCCATCTGTCATTTTCATTGGTTATGATATGGAACTGTGGAAATCTGGAGATGGGGTCATTGGGTGAAATGGGAGATCCAGTACTTAATATGACACAGTCAGGACGTAAAATCAAAAGTGAGCACATGTGAAATGTTGGAAATAATTTTTTGTAAAAACTGTGTGCACACAAGGAGAGATCATGATGCCTATTTAAAGTCAGTGTGATATGTCTACCCTTTGCTATCATTTTTTTTTTTTAAGTTGATTAACCTGCTACTTAGATGAAAATATGGGATTTTTTTTTTTTTTAATTTGATAATCAACTATCTTGATTCCAAACACTATGCTAAGGAAGTAAGGATACCATTAAATTGAATGATATGTTGTTGTTTTTTTTCATTTGTAGCAACCAGTGGCATTTGCAGATTGTATGCACATGTTAAGACCAAGATATAAAACATTGTGTCTAAAGCCATTATTGAACCTACTTGGTGTTGCATGGTTGAATCACACAGGCTTGTTTTCCCCCTTGACAGGATTTATTTGTGTAAATATGAATCCACACCCACAAAAGATTGCTCTCATTTTTGGCTGTGAGTTCATAGTGGAGCAATGGCAGTTTTCAACAACAATGTTCCATGTTGCATGAAACTATAAAGAAAGTACCTTCATTAGATGCATGTTCCTGGTGTGGGTCTACAGGTGGCTACAAAAACACTGGTATAATATGATAAATTAAGGTTTATTGGAACATTGACAGAGCTTTGAAACTTTGGCTAAATGGAAACAAACAAAGGCAACTTGCATCGAGACAAGTTAATCAAGTATAATGTGGAGAGAACAACCACACTGAGT
>JAPTYQ010000013.1:13639974-13650100 GCA_029814465.1 Ostorhinchus cyanosoma | reverse complement strand
TGGGGGGGTGGGGGTCGGAGAAGGAGGTGTGGGGGGGGAGGGGGCTGTCAGGAAAAGAAGTGAAATGTGTGTATGTGTGTGTTTGTGTGTACAGCTGAGGGAGGGGTCGATATGAAGAGGCTTCAGTGTTGTCGAGATGGATTAGCCGAATGACTTTGAGGGGTTTGTTCTCTTGTCTTTGAGCACACAGCCAACTCACTGTACTCTCCTCCTCTCCCTCCCTCTCCCCCTCCATATCTTTATGTCTCTCAATCTTTTTTTCTACTTTTTTTTTTTTTTTTTTTTTATGGGATAGCTCATTAAGGCTGTGCAGCCTCCCAACGCATACACACCTGCTCCAAAACATCTCTTCAGCTTCTTTGGAATAACACAAATTGAATAGTTTTCATGCAAAAAAGGGAGCCAGTGCTTTCGTAAATTGCTTTTCTTTTTTTTCTTTTTTTTTTTCCTAGGTGTCCTACTAGAAAGAAACCTTAAAAGTATCCTTAAATTTTTGCAGATTGTCTATTATTAGTTAAAAACAATTCCACTAATAGCAGAAGTGAACTTTGCTGTGCTGCATTTCTTAAAACTACAATGAAAGTATAGTCACTGAAAGACCAAAGCGGACCTCACAACTAGTTAAGTAGTAGTTAAGTCAAGTTAAGCGCTACAAACACACTGTTATTTAAGATAGACAAAATCTTCTTATATTGCTAAAGTAGATAAGTTATATCATGAGGAAAACAACCTTATTCCTCTGCTGAAATATGCAAACTAGTGTAAATCTAGCTCAATATTAGCTGGAATATGCGCTTAAGACAAACTTGTTTACATTGAGATTATGTCTTTTTTAATGATGCTTGGGACAGATGGAAAAGAAGAATTCTCATTTCCCAGAAAAAAAAAAAAACACATGGTGGGGCCAGTTTTCTTTCTCCATTTCTACCTTTTCTTGTTGAAAATGGTGCATATTGTTGATCATAGATTTTTCATCATCACAGTATGAACATGCACACGATGCACAACAGTTACCTTTCGTTGTTTGGCAGTGTCAAGGGCCTTGGTTATTGGAACTAGGGAAATTATAGTTATTTAATTTGCATTTATTTCATTAATTAAGATAATTAACTTGGTATTATTTTGTATTGTACATTTCTTATAGTTATGTCTTATATTGCTATCCAATTTTTGTCCTCCAGGTCACAAATTATAGGTTTGAAAGTACACAAAGTATACATTTCCACATAATTCTTTGTTATACCTTCTTTATTCAAGTTCATTCAATCACATCACCATAACTTTTACACTTCTTTGTAGTATTTATGCTCTTTACACATCATTTATATCAAATTTTACAGCTTGTTTGGAGCAGAAATGATTATTTATGTTGACTGGTGCTAAGATCAGAGGAACATATGTCGATGTATACCGTGCCATACCGACTTTTATTCGCAAAAAGGTGTAAGTGTGGAGCACTTCTGGTTATTTTAGGATAATTAGACGAAATATAAAAACACTTGACAACAGGATGGTTAATTGGTTGGATATTCACCTTGAATTTGGTCTAAATCTCCTGATAATTTGTGTCATTTCTTTACTCTGTGGACTATTCTGTGTTAATGGAGTACTTAGAAGTCATAACATCATGGTAGTATTTAATAAAATGTAGTAATAATATCATTCTGTTTCTAAGTATTTAGACATTGCAGAATGGAAGACAAAGGGAAAACCGTTTTGTCATTGATAATGAAGTAATGCAAGAGTAAAAGAGTTGCACCCTCTTATTTTTTTTTTCATCCCGTGTCTTGCTGTGATGTTTTGCGTCTACTAACTGTACAATGTGTAATACTTTTAAACATTAATATATCATTGTCTAATTAACTGTTAAACCTTCGGATAATTATCCGAAACAGATGAGTCCACTGTCAGGATGATTTGCAGCCTCTGTCTGGCACCGGTAGCATTAGTGTAAGGCCTGGTCTTTGTTAAATTAAAAACCTAATTTCCCATAATTCCTGTTGCTGTCCTTGACAACATTTAGCTGCTTCTTTTGGCTTCGCTAAAGATGCTGTAAAAGACTGTGGAGGTGTACATCTATAGTAGAGTACTGTGATTTTTGGTCCAAATTATGGATTAATACTAAGCTGAAGAATCACTCACCATGAGATTTCTGTCAGTGTTGAGCTCACATGATAGTCTGTGTAAAATATAATAACATGATGTGTGATTCCATAGCAGAGCATATACATGTTGATACTGATGAAGTGACATACCAAGATGCAAAAGATGTAGTAATATGGTGAAAATGATATAAGAGATGTAACAAAGCAAACAACAGAAAAGATGTAAATGAAGGACAAAAGATGTTCAGTAGAGTCAGTCATTTGTGGTTTGGAAAAGCCAGTATTTTAGTTCTTTGTTTCTGTGTGTTGTGTTAGTGTCCATGATTGTCATGTTAACATTTCAGCAACATTTGTTTCAGATTGATTCGTCAGTAAAAATGTTGACATTCTGGCAATTTCTAACAAATTTCCTTAAAGGAAGAGAATTTAAATGGATTTTTTTTTTCAGTCTCAAGCTGGAAAATTTTTGGAACTATAACAGCTAATTGCATTCTCAATGTACTAATATCAATATACGTCCATATTTGACAAACTGAGACGTCTTTGCAGCTGAGGTTGAATTCATAACGCAGATAAGATTTAGGCTGCAACATGTTTGGACAGAAAATTTCCCATTTCAAGCGAAAAACAAGTGAAATCCTTCTTTTATTTGCTTCCAAAGGCTATTGAACGATGGGACAATGCCAACCTTATGCTCAAAGGTTCAGTTCAGACCTGCTTTCTTTGTGCTCAGGAGGCATTTCTTCATCCTTTATGCAGATATAATCATCATCTTTGAAATGCAGTAGGATGTAGCACAAACTGCCTCTTCAGCTTTAATGCTTAATATTAGCAAGGAAGACGTAGTGTTTTGCTCAAACCCTGCACCTTAAATGTCAATAACTCTGACTCTGCTATTAGTTTGTTATTGACGGTCACGCATTACACACTTTTGGTTGAGGTCTGCATATTGAAGCATTTAAAAGAACTGTTTGTGAACTGTATATGTCGCATATTTTCACTTGTGCAAGAGGTAAAGAAACATTTCTTCATAATAGTAATAGTACATACTTTCATTGATACAGAGTTTTCACTGTGGACTATCACGTCCACAGGGAAAAGTCAACCTTAGACTAGTGAATTCATCTACAACCAATCTGACAGTTAGAGATAGGATATCAGATATGAGTGTTTTTGTTTTGTTTGTCCAAATTCTCTGACAGCAGCGTCTTAAATCTGGTAAAGTTTTTGTTATTTCTTTCCTCCTTCATGATTGTAAACTTCATATCTTTGGGTTTTGGAGCCAAACAAGATATTTGATGATGGCTTTTGGAAGTACTTTGTCACCATTGTTTGCTATTTTCTTGACAAAACAATTAATTTAATGCCAAAAACAGGCCATAGATTGACTGACAGTGAAAACAGTCATTTCGTTGAACATAAAAAAAATAGGATTGTATCTCAGCGCGTCTACATATAATTGTATAATTGAACTCTTTCTACTGGTGTTGTTTCAGACGGAGGCTAAACTGATTTATGCCGCTTTGACATGAATACGATAGGTGTAGAAGTCTCAGATTAAAAATATGGACTATAAAATAAGTAAAAAATGTCTTCTATTAAAACCAGTTCCTCATGTCAAAGGACTATTTCCTGTTGGTTTTAGTGCCTAGGTGCTTGTACCTTTCAATACTGTCCACTTGTTGGAGGTGAAAGTGATGTTTCTAAAATCAGCAGCCACAATCCCCAGGTTTTAAAACGTTGAGCTGCTTTTTCTTCCTCTTCCTCACCAACGCTGGTGCTTCCTCCCACCTCCCCACCCGCCTCTCAGTGTGTGATTGATGTCACGCGGTAGCATTAACACTTCTCACGCTGCTAGTACATGAAGGAAAGGGGAAGGCGGCGTAATGTACATGCACGATTGATTACCTTACCGCTAGTCGC
This sequence comes from Ostorhinchus cyanosoma, assembly GCA_029814465.1. Classification (NCBI taxonomy): domain Eukaryota; kingdom Metazoa; phylum Chordata; class Actinopteri; order Kurtiformes; family Apogonidae; genus Ostorhinchus; species Ostorhinchus cyanosoma. The sequence continues at coordinate 13,646,072 of JAPTYQ010000013.1, read as the reverse complement.
TGATGACTTCTCCAAAGATGGAATCGATACCCGGCTCTTTCTTTTCTTACCCCCTTCCCTTCCTTCCCCCTGCAAACTTTCTACACCCCACCCTCCCTAACTCTCAGAATCCTCCAAATCAGACACAAGGAGCTCATGCAATTATGAAGGAAAGGCACATTTGCATACAGAAAAATAATTAAAACAAACAAAGTGAGTCTGAGACCCCCTGGAGAGAGGAGCGGGAGGAGGAGGAAGTGAATAATGTGGGCATAGAGAGAGGTTTAATTGCTCCACGCCGGGGTTGTGCCATTTATCTTCAACTCTCTTGCTCTGCCACTATTTCATTTGTCACCTCAGTATAGATGAGAGTTTACGTAGGTATTTTCGGGATATCTGTTTCAAGGTAAGCACCCAGACACACATGCACACGCAGCCGCACACAAACACATTATACTGTTTAAGAGACAAGTACGAATGCTGCGCCGTCAAAGTGGAAAGATGACTCAGAGCTCTCCAAAGTTAACTGCATCCGCGCACACACACATTTCGCTGCTTTAGTTTATGGGTCTATAAAGAGCTGTTACATAAAAGAGTCCAGTTTTCAGAGAGAAATGTTCTGCTCTTTTGCTGTCTGTCTTTTTCAGAAGCAGTCATTACGCTCCTGGAGCTTCCACACTGACTGCTTGCTTCCTCCTCTGTGAATGTGTACGTACGTGAGCAGGGTCTTTTTTTTTTTTTTTTTTCCGTGCACACGTACAGTATGTGAGTCCCTATCTTTGTCGGGTGTGTGCTTTTGAGCAGACTCCCTGCTGACGCCGCGGGGTGCGAGTCGTCACGCGCCGAGGGCCGTCCGCGAGCCCGAGTGGCTAAAAACTCCATTTTCAGCAGAGTGTTTGAAGCCAGAGGATGAAAGTGGCCGTCTCACTCACTCTCTCTCTCTCTTTCTCTCTTTCTCTCTTTCGCTCTCTCTCTCTCCCTCTCTCTCTCTGTGTCTCTCTCTCTCTCTCACTTCTGACGCCTCTGATGGACAACTCAGTGGCCAGCCACTTCTTTAATTAAAGGCACAGTCTGCTGTTTTTTCCTCACATGAAAGCGTATTGACCTGATGGGGAACTGTGCAGATAGGGACGACGTGAGTGTCACTGAACTCAGTTTGGTCTCTCAAGACTGAGGATGTGTGTGTGTGTGTACTGTAAGTGAGTGGATGTGTGTGTTTTAGCCAAAGGGTTAGTAAGGGGGGAGCATCTTTGAAGTCAAGCCTTAAAACAGTGGGAGATTGTTGAAGTAATGGCCAGAATCAACACTAGCGTATATACATACAACACATCGATTCAACTCAGCAAGTTCAAGACAAACAATACACTGCACATCAGTTAAAAAGATTGAATGCCCCGTGGACACTAATGTGGATATTTTATAGAACAGGTATTTTTCTCTACGTTCGGGCCTTTTTGTCAACATGGTCTTGACAAAAGCAGAAACTTTTAGACATGCTTTGCAAGGCCACATTTATATAAACAGATATTTCTCCACTTTTGTTTTCAGTATTAATATCATACGCGATTTCAGTGTTTTCAGAAAGGTTTGCATCTGCATGAACCCACATAAATACACCTGTAGAGCGCTATCATGGCGTAAGGTTTAGGATGAAGGTCGCACACATGACATTGATGCATTATTTGTCTCATAATGTGACATTCAGGGCCCTAAAGGTGTTCCAAAATCTCCCCTTTGGGGAAAGTTTTCAGAAATGATCATTTTCAGTGATCGAAACCAGAGCTTTCATTTAGATGAAAGATTTTTTTTTAATATCCAGATGTGTGTGCACGCATATGTACTAGTGTTTATGGAAAACAAAGAGATTGGAAAATGACTTTTGCATATATCGATTATTGCTTTGTGGACAAGATCAGAGTTATAGACAAATCCACATATGTAAAGAACCACAGCCACAAACAACACTTAATATTACATTAAGTTTAGAGCCAAACTTGCTGTTGCTGCTTCATCTTCATGTATCATCCACGGTGTCCACAAGTTGGACAACACTGCCTGAACATTTGAATCACTTTGTATTCATTTTTGTGTTGCTTGGTTCAATTTTTTTTGTTTTTAAAGAAGGATGTTAAGTGGATAAAATGTCCTTATTTGGACAAAAGAGCAGAGTTTAGGAAATGCAAGGGATGATGGTTCAGCTAGACCACCAGAAAACCTATTAGAGATTACATAAGAGACACCAGAATGACTCCTGGAAACAAAAACAAATATTGATCCAGTGTTTTTTAGAGAGAAGTTCAGTGGAAATGTATACTTTTGGAGCCAGCATTGGTAATTACACTTGAAGATACTTCCACTTTGGCTTCATTTTCGAGACACAGTTGTTCCTCCTTTGGTTTGTGGAGTATTTTACCACAGCTCCAAATGTGAATGAGAGTTTGGCCTGTTTGTCAGAGTACAGTAAATCAACCCGTCTGGCAACACTTAGCATCCAGGTGCAGGTACAGGTCAAGCACTGAAATATTCAGTGAATGAATCTTTTTAATGAAGTGATTGTAATGATTCAGTATAGTGGGGTATGAGTATTTCTTGTGTAATGTTCTGGATGATTTAAGCAGGGATTACAGTGCTGCCGTAAATTCAACGACTTATATTTTGCTTCATAACAGTTTTGCAGACCATATTTGTGTACTTTTTTTGGCAGCTGTCACCTATTTGGCTATCGCTGGATTGATTTCACACCAAGACGGCGGTAATTCTTTTGGAAGACATATTCTTTTTTATTCTGTATTCTATTAATTTCAATACGTATTTATTTACATTAGAAATTTGGACATGAGCAGAGTGCACAAACAACACAATCATCTGAATCAGGTCTATTGAGTTTATTCACCTCTATCCATTCACTGCATTTAACTGATCCTAGAGCCCCAGAGGACATCCCATTAGGAGCAGTGGGATGACGATGTGAACCACCCAGGGACCAACTGTAGGTCTAGTCGGTGCCTCGGTCAAGGACCCTGATAGGAGAAGTAAACTACAATATGCATATTTGATTTTGAGGGAAACTGATGGACCTGGAAACAAACATGAACACAGTGTGATCATTCAGATTCTGCCATAGAAGACACTGTAATGACCAGAGGTTGAACCAGGACTTTATTTACATATGGTCCAGCCTTTTGGATATTTGAGGCAGATGTAAAAAAATAAAACAAACAAAAAAACAATGTAGGTGTTTGGACTAAACAGCAAAACCCTGGGAAAAAAAAACAAAAAAAACCCAGAAATGGCAGTCTGCTTTTCAGTTCGTTTTAAAAAATGTTTGGATCGCTTTGATTTTTGGACCACGTACAGCAGGCAATTGTTAGCTTTTGAACAAGAACTGAATCAAGGAAAAATGAGCCACTGTAGCACATGGTTGAGTCAGAGATGAAAAAAAAAAATCTGTTCATTCATTTTTCTCCACTAAAAATATGAAGGGACAGCACAACTAACATCAGACACAGTTTACAAACAAGTCAGTGCCAACGTGAAGGTCAGTATATGTTGAGGATTCTACAGTTGAGTGTTGCAGTACAAGTTTAATTCATTCCATGACTGAGCTCTTTTTGCGATTTACTTGTATTACAGATCAATTTTTCCTATTGCACTTAATTGAGATATAATTCATCTGTTCCAGCCCCCCCCCCAAAAAACAGTTGAAGTCATTTTTTAAGGGTTGTTAAAACAGAAAAAAGTATAATAATGATAAAAACATAATAAAAGAGAATGCAAAATAAATAAAAGGGTTTTATTCACTTATTTACCTTAAAGGTGAGATGATCTATGCATGAGGAAGAGGGTGGAGGATTATTGTTTGGAAGGAGGATCTGCAGACATTAAAACATCAGATAGAGCAATTATTGGAGTTTTCTGACTTAATTTGAGCTTTTTTCTTCACTGTCCGCACTTGCAGGTTATTCCGAAAATACGCCAGACAATTGTCATTAAATAAAGCAGCTGCACGACCTGTATTTCATTTGTCTGGATGATTTTTTTTTTTCAATAAAATCAAAAACCTCTGTCCACTTTGCTAAACTGACCCTGTTGAGGGGAGCATGTGTGAGTTCAGGGGTGACTAGCGGCGGTTAGCATGAAAGTCGCTCGTACTGCAGATTTCCACTCATATTTCAAAACAAGCAGCAAATTCCTCATACAATGGTGGACTTGTACTACAAGATTCTACTGTATTGCATTTTCAGTTTGTCTTCACTCTGTTCCTACAATATTCAATTACTGCATTATTACAATAACAACCATGTCGATTGCACTGGACAAAAATGCAAAACTTACCAAGTGTATTTTTCTCATTTCTAGACAAAATATCTCATCACACTTAAAATAAGACATAATCACCTAAAGTGTAACTTTTCAGTGAGATATAAGAACGTAGACAATAGATCTTGAAAATCGTATTTCAAGAAATCTTACCAAGATAATTTTCATTTGTTCCCTTGGCAGATTTTTTTTTTGTTTGTTTGTTTAATTCACGCTCTTTTGCTTTTTTTTTTTTTTTTGCTTAATTCAAGCAAAAAAAAAATCTGTCAATGGAACAAGTGAAAATTATCTTGGTAAGATTTTTTGAAATAAGGTTTTCAAAAACTATTGTCTAAATATTAGTCCTTATATCTCACTGAAAAGTTACTTTTCAGGCCATTATGTCTTATTATAAGTGTGATGAGATATTCTGACTAGAAATGAGAAAAATACACTTGATAAGATGTACATTTTTTTTCCAGTGTGCTGACATGTGTTGACTTCTTTACTGCCTTTCCTCTGCTCCTCTACAGCAGCAACAGTGTGTAACACTACCTGGTATTGGTTTAGAAGCTTAGAATTGCCGTTTCACCAGCTACTGCAATTACAAAAAAACAGTAAAGTAAGGACGTAAGCAAGTACTACCCTTCCATTTTGAGTCTTTAAAATGTCAACTCAGTCTGTCTCCATCTTTTATTGCTACTAACCGACATCACCTGCACTGACCTGTCACATGTAAAAGAAAGAACCCATGCTGTGGCAGTGCACTACATCAGCATCACTTGGCTTAATAACAGTAATATAATTACTATTTTGGAATCTGTAAATCCCTCCACTGCTCATTACTGGGGAAACAGTGCACTGGGCTCCAAACGTCTTCTTTCTGCTAAATAATACGCTTGATGTGAGGTCATGTGACTTTTGTTATTGAGCCATTGTTCTTTTGTGATTGTGCAGCTAAAAATACCACGCACAATGAAAAAAAAAACAAAAAAAACAGACTAAATATGACTAGAACCGGAACAAAACATGTGAGATTTTTAGTGGGGGGAAAAAAACTCAAATGCAGATGTGGAAAGCAAGAAAGAATACCGTTTTAGAAGTCACGCGTAAAAATGTATAAATGTATATCATCAAATTACAATAGTGCTGCTTTTGTGTAAAATATATCCCATGGTTTCTGAGCAAAACAACAAAATTAGCTGATTTAACCAAAGCTGGCGTTAAACCCTACACAGCAAGAGTGAGCTTGCATGTTTTTTTTTTTTGTGTTTTTTTTTCCCTTCCTTTTTCAGATATTTGTAGTCTACATTAACATGCAGCCAAAGCAGCCTGGTTCGCCCTCTGTAAGGAACTCAACATCATCCGAGCTGGCTGTAGCTGCAGGCGAAAACAACAAGGCTTTAAACGCACGCTGTCGAAGAAGAAACGCTTTCAGTCTCTCAGAGCTCATTTTAATCGTGCGCTTCCTGTTTTTGTTGCTTTGTGTGTGTGTGTGTGTGTGTGTGTGTGTGTGTGTGTGTGTGTGTGTGTGTGTGTTTTCGTGTAAATCACTGGCTGTTTGTGAGTTGCGTGACACTGCTGGGTGCTCTCTGTGTCTGCTCGCTGGATATCACGCACCCAGGGATCCTCAGAAGCAGGCATTACCCGTTAATGCACCTCTGAAGAGAGCATCTGCACTTAAGACAATTATACCACAGATGGGTGTGTAGGTGTGTGTGTGTTGCCGGTTTGATTTCTGTGTGTGTGTATATGTGAGAAAAAGACAAAGAGAAAAAGTGAGTGAGGCAGACGGAGAGGATAATCGAGAGAGAGAGAGA
>JAPTYQ010000013.1:13604298-13617687 GCA_029814465.1 Ostorhinchus cyanosoma | reverse complement strand
TAAAATTTGGAAAGCGTCTCTGAAAATCTTCGGTTTTTGTAATTTGAAATGTCGTTCATGTGTTTCTGAGACGTCCATATGTGGAGAAAAATGTCAGTTTGGGGAAATATCTGCATTAGTCTGGACGGGACTGATTAAGATTTCAAATAAAATCATTAACAAACATTAACTTCACTATCATACGCTGAGACTTTTCTATAATAGACTATTAGGGTCACACTGGGGATAAAAGAAAAACATGGTGTTTTGAGGATTACATTAAAATGTTTCTTCATGTCTTCAAATTTCAAGGAAAAAGTTGGAAATATTGCAAAATGAAAGTCATAATAATGTGAGGAATGAAAGCCATATTATATGAATAAAGGTGTAATATCATGAGAAAGTAAAAAGAAAATAAAAAAATAAAAAACTATAAATAACTGAAATATTATTCTGCTTAATATTAAAAATAAAGTTAAATTAATGAAGATTTGATGATTTGAGAAACATCCAAAGAAAATTCAATAACAGAATGACATTTCAAGAAAAAAGTAAAAAATTGAAAATAAAATGACAAAAATAAAGATGTACTATATTAATTAAATATTATATTAAAACAGAACGTTATAGGATTAAAGTTTATATCATTTGCATAAAAGAGTCATAATTTTATAAGAGAAACAGTCAAAGGAGGAAGAAAGTCATGAGGAAAAAGTAGTTATAATGTTTATGTTTCTATACGTCACATTCAGTCATTTTTGTCCTGTTTTTCTTTGTCCTGTCATCTTTGTTTTTCTTCTTCACTGATTTCATTGTATTTCATCTTTTTCATATTTTTTGTCTTGATATGATTTTCTGATGTTTTCTACGTTTTATTGTTCCAACCGTTGTGAAGGCAGACAATGATGCAAAGTAAAAAGCATGGATAATTTATCTTAAATTGCATCAAAACTAAAAGTAATTTAGCAAAGGAAAGTGGTTGAAAGTACATATATTTATGTTAAAATGCAGGGAGTAAAAGTAAAAAGCTGCCAGAACATGTAAAAGAAAACTTCACTTAAATACAGCACTTAAGTAATTAGTTCGACCCCGCCCCTGCTGCCTGATTGGTCGATTGCCTCCTAACCAAGGATGTTACAAATATCTGTATTATGAGTGTGTTTGGATCTTAAAACCACTCTCTGCATCCACAATAATTAGACTCTACATGATAAGCAATTTGAGACTATCTGCACTTTTGCTCAAATAAATCATCCAAGTACTTACAGCTTCAAAATTTACCCAAGAAATCTGAATTATCTCTGCTTCTATTCGTTAGAGTCCATTGTTGTTGCCCGTTGCAGTGTGGAATACAGCAAGTTCATGAAAGCTTTTCCACTTGTCGTTCCAAACACACAGCGTCTGGCAGCTCTTTCCTGGGAACACGGTGTGTCTTTAATTTGTTTGGAGTAAAGCAAGAGAAGAAGCTGGCCGGCCGGCGTAAGCAGGCTGATGAAATGTTGGAAAAGAACAAAGAAGCTAAAGTGTCAAGATGTGTGGAAATGTATGGGAGGGAAGCAGAGCTAGTGCCGCCTACACTGTTTGATTGACAGGTGATGTGTGCACGGTGTAGCACAGGAGAACAGAGTGAGACGGAGGGAAATGTGGAGAATTAAGAGGCATCTCAGATAAATACAGATTTTATCAAGTTGAATAGATGAGATGGTGTATTTCAAGCTCGGCCGCGATGGCTTCAAGAAAATATGTACGTCTGTGCGTGGGACAGTTTGAGACTCTACTGGAGCGTCTCCAGATGTCCTCTTCTAATTTCCTCTTCTTATTTGTGTTTTTATATCGGACGCAGAGGATTTCAGAGGATTTTAGTGGATTTCTATTCAGTTTATTATGGACTCCATGTTTCACAGTTGCTGTCCTGTGCAGCGCAGGGTCATCTCATAGATGTCAGTCAACTGGGGATGTGTCCCTACTATAGACTGTGTACAAAATATGGAAGAAGCCTGCACGACTTAACCCTTTAACAGTCTATAAGAGGACAGATCACATGAACTTTTCAAATTTCCTTTTTTCAGTTGCGCACATATAATGAAGCTTGATATGCAATAATATTACATGTCATATTATCAAGTCTTTATTCAGCCTCATTTATCTCACATTTGATGAAATAGAATGACAGACAATATTTATGCTCAAAAAATGAAACTGCAAAATTACATTTTAGACATGTTTTCTACACTTACCTATTATTTTATTCATATATTCTACTACTATTGTGGAGCTAAGACTTGGGTAAACATATTTCAAAACACTTAGTCCACATAAGTGAAAGTGTGTTTTCACAAGATATTTCAACATTTTCATAAATACGATTTCAAACCTTCAGCATTTGAGCAGAATTATTTATTTTTGCACTGCTCTATATGGTATACAATAGGCCTGAGTTTACATGAAACTGAGTTTGTCCTGAACATTTTGTTATAAAACACCTGGATACTGTGTTATTAGCAAGTACCGTAAAAGTTGAAATTAAGAAAATATGTGAAAATGAAGAAAACACATGGGACCTTTGAATGTTAACGTGTTAGTTTATGTCACGTTGAAGCTGGAGTTTTACCTTTAGGCAGTTACCATCGTAATGCCACTTTTCCACTGCAGCTCATCTCTCACCTTGACTCAGCATGGCTTCATGAGCCCGTGGACCACAGGTAATATCAGGCTCTATGACTAGTATCACCTTCTGCGAGGCTCCATCTGAGCCAAAGTGATATTAGACCATTTAGAATCATCCAGATCATAGACTAGTCAAACCTGAATTGTTATTGCATCAGTATGAGTGTAATATCATATTGTGATGTGGCATGCCAAGCCAAGTTATGAAATCCACATTGGTGGCCAATCTGAGCCAAGCCATGCCAAGGTGAGATAAGTCAACATAATACCTGCAGCGGAAAGGTAGTATACTTCCTCATATTTGGACAAGAAGGTGGAGCTTAGTGACTAACTTCCAGAAAATGCTGACCACTAACAGTGTTGTGTTAAACACCTCCAAGTTATGATAAATATTAACACATACAGTTATTTTTGGATAACAGTAATGTGAACTTTAATGTATAAACAGTAATTAGTCATTAATGTGGTGGTGTAGTGGTTAGCTAGAGGGTCCTGGATCTGGTTCCTCTGGTTTGTTTGCATTAATTATAATTATGCTAATACTAGGTGCAGTGTACATTAGGGTGGCTAAGGCTTACCGGCAGAGGTGAATTTCCCTATAGGGATAATAAAGTGAGTTACCTTTAATGTTGGTTATGTAAGTTATATCAGTGGGCAGAAGGATGTTGTAATTAGATCTACTTAGTTTGTGACACAATCCCTTGACAGTGTTGATGGGTAACTTTTAACCCATAAACACAGTGTCAAGGAAAATAATATTTTATTCAATAAACAGAAGCTATGAATGAAGGCTAATCAGAGCTAGCTGCCCACATGGCAGGGTTATTCAAATGACGCACAACTTTAAACCTTCATCAACTGGTGAGTTGTATTTAAAAAGCAAAAACAAAACATACACTTGGAAATAGGGAAATTAACAATAAATATCTGAGCAATTTTTCATACAAAGCAGCAAATATCTCCCAACTGTGAAATTTCCCCATGGTGGGATCAATAAAGTCTTATCTTATCTTATCTTATCTTATCTTATCTTATCTTATCTTATCTTATCTTATCTTATCTTGTCTTGTCTTGTCTTGTCTTGTCTTACATTTTGTACATTCAAGTGCATCTTCAAGTGGCCATTAAATAGATGGTAGATTTTGTTGAGAAACTAACAGGATGGAATGTGCAATGGGATGCAATTGTTGACTAAATTCAAATTATCTGCAGAAATGGTTTGAGAATTAAACAGTGGACACTCTCTGGGCCCTCCGAGTGCTATCATGGCACATTTGGTACCACTGACTTCACCACAGCCTTCCAAACACCAACAGTAACGATAATGCCAGATGATCCACCATCATTTTCAAAGTGAAATGTTGGCCAAGAAAAACAAAAACTGAGAGTAATTCCAACTTTAAGATCATAGTGATTCGTGTGTACAGTTATTGGCTCCGTTGGATGATGCCTGAGAGACGTGATATTTAGTAAGTAAATTCTCCTCAGTTTGTTGGTGTTTCTATTCCCTGTCTGTGAACATGACAAACTGACACTGTTCTGTTTCATGGGGTTTTACTGCAGTGGTATTGGATATTGTTGTGCGTTCTACAGTTGCTGTATTGGCGTTATTGATTGACATGGTGATACGACGGCAGATGTGATGCATATGCATGAGTGTGACTTGTGCGGTCGATGTTCTTGTGCTTTTTATGCTGAGTGTTTTCAGATTGTTGACACTATGCAAGGCCTGACTATGGACTTATGCAACGTTTTTCCTCCTCTGAATGTTGAACTTTAAAAAGTAGTGTTTCATCTGATCCTTTCTGTCTTCGCAACTTTTCATTACACACACTCTCGCTTGTTCCGGATAAATATTCAATACTGGCAGAGATGTTTCCAAAGAGAGAAGCTGTTTCTGCACAAAATGTAATCTTTGGTGTAGGAAAAACAATAGAAATCCATATATTTATCTGCTTTGTTTCATGTGAATATCCTATACCTGTAGAAACAAACTATAGGAATCGCTGACTTTCTTTTATATTTGTTTCTAGAATAATAAATTCAATCAGATCAGGTTCCATTTGTACGTGGAGTCTTTTTTTTTCAGATCCACGATTGCATGCTGCGTTTAAGTGCCGCTGCAAAACTGGGACACCCTGGCTCTCATTGGATTCATGTGCAATTTCAGAGTATGAAAGTCGTCTTTGAGGTCTAAACAGGCATTTTACACATCTAGATATGGATGACAGCTTTGATTTTTACTGCTCTAGGTGCAGTTTTATCTGCTCTAAGACTCTCAGACACAGTCAGATTACTGCAAACACAGCGCTCTTATGTAACGCCGTCACTCCAGCTGCAGGAAGATGCACAGGTCGGATGAATGCAGGACTTCCTGTAGCAGATCCTTACGTTGCATTTGAGACATGTGTTACTCATTGTTGGGAGGATTGGTGTTCTGTTGACCGCTAATCCGAAAAGGTCTACGACAGACTGAGCAGTACGACTGCATTTCAAGCACACACACACTTACTCACACAGTCGCCAACTGCAGGCGTAACCGCTGAGAATTGGCCATGCTTTGCTAAGCTTTCGTCTCACACCTACAATATGAAGGTTACAGTCTGAGAATAACAAGACGTGCCTTCGCTCTGTGCAGAGGAGTGAACGCCGCTCTGCATGTAATTTCATTTTACATGACATCCCGCATTATCTCAAGTTCAGTCATACAAAGGAGACGTCCCTGTGGAAGACCTTGATTCGGAGGGTGTCAGAGCAGAGTATGAGCCTCTAGACTTCTCTCCAGTTTTGAAAATGAAGACATCCACATGAGCAGGAGCCTTTGTAATACATTGTTCTGGGGCAATATACAGTATATTAATACCAGCATGTGTGGAGCCATATGTCGTAGAACAAAAAATGTGTTTTGTCCCAAAGTGACGACACATGGTGTGTTGAAAGTGACACTACCTTTCAAGCAGTGTGAAAAAATATTCACATTTTGAATGTGAAAATTATTTTTTATTAAGATAGAAACTGTTCAGATCACCACAATGACAGATATAGACCTGGTAACAGTAATCAGGGCTTTAGTAACCTATTTAATGGATAGAGTTGGATACATTGGATATATCGATAGAGCCATTTTTGAATTAATGTAGTTAAGGTTGTGTTTTAGATACATGCAAACCTCTGAAGGTAGTAGATATTCTTTTCATTTTTTTCAGAAACAAACCCAGGTCTGTTTGTTCACATTAACTTCCATCCAACAGATCACCAGAAACCCATTTCATCATTGGGTTACCGTTACATTTTAGCTCCCTTTATATCAATGAAAGGAGGGTTAGGGTTAAACATAGAGGCATTTCAATAGGGTTCGGCTATACTCATTTGAAGTTTTAAAGCCTTATATTATATTTTTTGTTTAGGGTTAGCTCCATGAAAAGGGCAGAAGTTGAAAGATACATTTTCCTGCTGTTCCAATATCAGCAATATCAATCTGCTGTTGGAGTTTTAGAGGAAAAAAACAATTGCCAAGATGTTCACACGTCTATCCATCAGGTCTGTGAAAATTCATTTGAAGGTTAAGTTTGAAGTGGTATAGTTTAGGTTGTATTTCAGCCAAATGGAAATCATAGAAACTATAAAATGGTTCTTTTCAAATGAAGTTTGATACATGCATTTTGAACTAAACGTTAAGCAAATGCACTAAAAACACTCACACAGCAAGAACAAAACCTGCTCTTTAGTTTCTGTTAAAAGTTTCATCAAAACCAGGCCTAGATTTTTACATACACTCGATCACCAGCAACTCACATAAACATTAGTCTCAGTTGAGCTATGGTTATAGTTTAGGTTCTGTTTTAACCACATGTTTAACACAGAAAATAGAAGATATTCCCTTTTAACATAAGCCTATTACATTCATTAGGCATCATTATAAATACTCTAAGTGAAAGATCATGTAAGTTTTTAGGGTTCTATGAAAAGGGCGTGCATTGAAAAGTTAACATATCCTGCTGTACTGATCGCAGCTAAAAACAAAGCCTGCTGTTCATTTTTTTCCCTTTTTTTGTAGAAAATCTTTCAAAACTAAGCCTGCATGTTCACAGACACTTCCTGTCACGATGACCTGATCGTACACAACCCAAAAACCCAAAGCTGGGAGGGATATTTGACTTGACAGTACATGCTGAGGCAATTTTCCAACATGGTGCAACAACAAAGTTCCATTGTCCACGATTGTCTTTTTGTTTAATTCTCCTCTCATCATTTATACGAGTTAAAGACTCTCCTTCAAAGTAACGCAACAAAAGCAGAGGAAAGACCCTGTCCCCCTTTGGTCTGGTGATATACAGCATGTCCTCGCCCAGCTTATAGTCCTGTTGGCGAGTAATGTGTGGTGGGTGTGAGCTCAGGGGGTCGGTGGCCAGAGCACAACCCCCCCCTCAAAGCTGCTTTTGTGATGCTTCTGGCTCGAACACTCAGGCCTGGATGAAGGAGGAGGGAGAGGACGGGTGAAGGGGTGAGCAGAGACCGTGTGTGTGGCCAGGAACAACCACTATGGAGGCTTTGCTGTTGTCAAAAATATAATATAATAGTGTTTTTGCTGAAGACAGTTATGTTGTAAGACAATAAAAAACATTATTAGTATTAATTGGAACCTAATATGTCCAAGTCTAAGATGTCTTGAAAAACTGAGGTTTTCTGATCTCCTTCAGTCCAATAATTAGATTTCTACACATGCAGATATTGTTAATTTCTAAAGTTTATCTGCTGGATCTGAGATGTTTCCTGCTCCCTTAAAAGTCTGTGTTACTAGATCACAGTTTTTTTGTAGTTTTTTAGGAGAAAATATCTTTTATGTCAGCATCAACTCCAACCTACCTAAGCTGTTAACTTCCATTAGATACTAGAGAAGAATAATACACTGTCACCTGACAGTTTGGAACATTATGTAAGTCATAAATAAGAATAAGAATAAAAGTTAATATATTTTTCTACCAAAAAGTACAGAATCTTGTAAAAAAAATGAAGAAAAATGATAATTGATCAAATCCACTGTTTAGATTTAAGGACTATCTGATCGATGCTAGATATGTCCTGTTTCCCTAAAAGTCCATGTCACCAGATCACAGGTTTTTATGATTTTATGCCAAATATAAGTAAAAGTGTGTTGATTAGAAAAGACATTATATGTAAACATCAGGTCTGACCTACCAAAGTCATTGACTTCCATTCATTTATGTACTACAATCAATTAACACACTGTTGAGTGACAATATGATGTAAGTAATAAATAAGAATAAGAGTAATAATTCACTTTGCTAGGTTTTTTTCATTTTCATTCTCTGATAAAAACATTAGAATCTTATAACGGAAATACTGTTACTGTTCTCAGCCATTGACCACCATTCAATGTATATGCTAGAATCCAATAGCTCACCCAATTTGCTACATGTTGCAAATGATAAATAATAATAATTTGAGTAAACATTTCTTTCACAAAAAAAAAAAAAGGTTCTAAAAAAAAGGATTTACCCATGCATTAAATCCATATTAAAAATGTTTTCCCTAACGCAGATGAATCAAGTGTGACACTATAAACTGTAAAAGACAACATTGTAAACCAACACTGCATGGCACTGGTTTTCGAGAGCAGGATTTTAAGTTTAAGCTAATAAAAACTTGGATCACCACTAAGAAACTATTAAATCTCACAGAAAGTAACGGCTAAGCTAGTGACTTTGCAACATTTCCTTCAATCATACTTGCTTAAAATAGCGGATGTGCTGTGTCAGTGCATAGATAATGCAAGATATTGAAGATATGAATAATGTTCTGTCTTTGGAATTGGCTTAAAATGACCATATTTTGAGAAAAATTACTCTCATGACCCCTGGGAAAATATACTGTTGGCCTGGAAGTCAGTGTACTCTATAGAATACCTAAACGCTCCAGTTACTTATCAGGATTTAATCTATTTTATGACAACAAGCATGATTGGCTGCAAGCAAGTCATGTGATGTGAGATGTGTAAATACAGGATTTCATTTCAGATTTGTTCTACTATGCAGACAGTGTAAGGGATCCTGTCACAAAGCGATCTAATTGTCATGAATGTGGTATTACTGAGAGTACATTGTACAGAGGGTATAATTTTCATGCAAATACGATACTTTTTCTACATCTACATGACAATTTCTCCTAACACTGAAAAGCTACAAAAACTTACAGAAGAAAAGACTGAAAGAAATAATAATGACCCTCATTACTATAAGGTTTTTTTTGTACTCATTGTGGAAATAAAATAGATTTTTGCAGAGTTTGGAGTCTGACAGAGTAGTTTAGTTTTAGTCTAAACCGGGGAAACTCTAGCAGCATTTGTTTGAGGTGGAGTGCAGGTACATGTGCACCAAAGCTGAAGATAAAACCAACCAGGAGGCGCTTTAACACCGATAAACAAATATTGCATTTATTAAGAAATTCTGTAGTAAATCTAAAGTGTAGAAATCCTGCAATGAAAGGGAAAGTCTTGATTTCAGAATAAGAAGCAACTACTGTTAGCAAAATGTGGGCTAGTTTGTGTTTTATTATTATGAAACATTGTGTTTTTCAGGTTTTTTTAATGCTAACTAATATATATAAATTTGCTAATTGGAGCTAATTTTGGATACTTGTACTTTAGAGGAAAACGTGCCGTATCATATACCAATAGTGGAGTAAAACCTTTAATTGTATAGAAATTGAATGTACTGTAAAATGGAGATGTATTTAACCCTCAGGTATCTGCATTATAAATGTTTTTGTTTTTTTGCCATACTTACTTATAATCACCTTTTTAAGCACTTCATATAACCTGATGCCCCATGTGTTACATGTCAAAATATGCAGAACATTCTCAGCTATCAGGAGAGTAAAGACCCATCTGTATTGGAACAAAGTGATGGAAAACGTTGGGCCCTGAGGCTGAAAAATTGGAATTAGATTTTTGAAAAAAAGTGAAATGACTTATGAAAACACACCTTTACTATGTGGAAATGGAAATTTTGGAGATTGCAGATTGATTTAGTAGTAGTGTAACAGATGAAGAATGGCCAAATAAATAGATAAACAATACCTAAAATAAAAAATAGTCACATTTTTGAGTAAAATACTTTTTTGCTGTTTTTCATAGAAAGCTCTAACCAATGGAGACAGAGAAGGGGGGGCATGCTGCCTTCATGGACCGACCTGAGGCTCCGTAAATTGCGACACTCACCACAGGTAAAACAGACGTCTTCTACACTGTTTTGACTTGACATATGAATTAATTCAATGCATGTTTTTTTGGTGGAGATATCTTCACATTATTAAAGTAAAGTCAGAATTGTACTTGCGTAAATGTACTTAGATTTCCTGTCTGTTAAACCTTCAATATAAGCCGAGATGATCTTATACATACAAACTTCTCTGACCTCACACATACATGTGAGTCAGACTGAACAGAAAGACAACAGGGAGAGTGTTGTCCAGGGATTATGGCTGACAAAGGCTGTGTTGCATCACCCAAATGCTCCCTGATACAGCTACATGTTTGTAGTTTCGAGCCTGTCCAATCTGTGTGTAAAAGCTGCAGGCCCCGGGAGGCGAACGGGGAGAGTCATCTGGCAGAAGATGTATGTAAACCCATTTCCAAACAAATGGGCCTGACTGCACTGCAACGGGGAGAGGTGCCATAAGCGTCCGGCGTGCATAATGCCCGCATGAATCAAGACTTCCCGGCTGCCGAACGTGACCACACAAGCTCGCGTATGAATAGCACGTGTCACCGGCGGCGGCTTATCATCAACAACAGTCGGCGACCCCGGCAGCAACGCCCCATTCGGAAGTTAACAGTCACTGATCATTATTATGGACGTCTGGAAGCTGGAGTTAGCCAGTCAAACATGTTTATGTGGTGTGTGTGATGGAGGCACAGAACGGCTCATACAAAAGCGCCCTGAAGCCTTATAAAAGGAAAAGGTGCCCACCTGAGCCACGGACCTCCACTCATTTATATACACTATTATGGTCAATGAATAGGATCCTGACTGGCTATTCACTCTAACAGAGTAAATGTTTACTGCAAACAGGCTGCATTCAGTTTTTGTAAATATTGCTAGATGTTATCTCCTGTCAGTAACGCACAGATTCATTCAGAATGTCTGTCCTGTTTAGCAGTTACAACCTGTAACATTTAAAGGTAGAAAGTGTGACATTTAAAGGCAACATTTATAGTTATAGCTTGTAACATTTACAGGTGTAACTTGTAGAGGTATAGCTTTCAGCCTTTAAAGGTATAATATGTAACATTTATTGCTATGTCTTGTAGCATTTAAAGGTATAGCATGTAACATTTAAAGATACAACTTCTAACCTCAGCAACGATGTTCAAAATCACAGAAATATGTAATTTAATTCTGTGTAATATTCTATTTCATTTTGTCATTTGTCAGTGGTAACATTTAGTTGGCAAACTTTTAATTATTTAATCAGAATATATTAATTAGACATATACCACTAAAATTGATGGGAATTAAACCTGAATACATCACCTCATCTGTAAATAATAGTTCGTACTAGATGTTCATTAGCAGTTGTGGTAAAAATGGCAGCTCCCATGATCCCAGGATAATTTGCAATAAATGCACTACAGTTCATTCTATTATGACAGTGTGTTTAAGAGTCTTTCAGTAATTGGGATACTCGATGTATGAGAATGAATAAAGGCTAAATTAATGGATAACTGAGAAAATAAAATAAAAATTACATTATTTTCAGTCAGTGGATTGAAGCCAGTGGTTGCTCTTAATAGCACAACTAAAATATCTTGGAAAAACTAATTTACTTTAATAGAAGGTATAATTGAGTCATTCATATGCAAGATAGAAATCAGCTAACATTAGTGAGCTAAAAGCAGCTAACGTCCATTAGCAAGCTAACAATAGCTGAATGCAGTTTGCTAGTTTAGTCAGAGACAAATTACATAAAGTTTAAGTAAATTTTCAGCACTTGTGCGAAAACATTTATGAGTGGAACCCAAAAGTCTCCATTTTTATCAAATATATTTAACTAACAAGGAAAATTAAGCTGACATCATTCCATTAGCTCCATATATTAGACATTCTTATATGTTTTGTTTTGTTTTTGTTTAATGAACAATATAAGTCAGGGGATGTACTGAATATGAATTGTGGGCCAATACTTGTAGTTAATGTTATGACTGAATAGTTGATGTTGAAATGCTTGTCATTTATTCCTTCTTTTGTGATGGGAAAACAATGAAATTTCATTTAGGAATAAAAAAAATTACGCCCAATGAACGGTACCTCAGCTTCTCATATTACTGTTGAATGACCACAAATCCAATGATATCAATTTATGAAACAATCTTTAGATTAAAATAACATTGGTAACATGAGATCTCATATATTGGCAGATATTATCCGAGATAGGCCTGTATTTCTGTGCATCCACATTTGAATCATCTGTTTGACTGCTATCAAAGCCAAAGACAACATTCTGGTGTGGATGGGGTAGTGACAGCCACCAAAAGCAAAGGGTGTCACTGATAATTGGCTTACACTGTGTTGCATTTGTTATTTTGTGTTTGCAGATGGACACAGTCTCCTCGTTGCTGAGTCTGGAGTTCAGAGCTTCCCTCGTTCTGTTCAGTCCAACCTGCATCAATCCCATTAGAGCTGGAGATTTTCTGCTCATTTGCTAAGCATCATGGATCATCAGACGGACACCAGGTACATAATGTTGGGTGAAAGCATTTGCGTCAAACCTGTACCTTCCAAAACATCCAAACCAAATATGCAGCTTTCTACTCTACAAGTGTCATAATCCAGTATGTGTGCCTCCACCCCTTAAGGCCTGGCTCAAAGTCCCTCCAACCCCAGCTCCCCTTTATATTCCCCAAGCATACAGTATGTGTAGGCATGTGTCTACAGACATACAACTGTGTTTGCATGAATTTAGGAGCATGTGTGTGTGTGTGCGTATATGTGGGAGGCAAAGCGATGCAACAAGCCCATCATTTATCCCTGATTGGGACCGAGGCAGGATCGTTGATTTTTTTGTGCTACAATGTGGCGCCCATAATGACCGAGGAACGGCATTTCCTCCCTATTTTCCTCATGAATATCAAAGACGGAGGCCGCGCCACTGCCGCCGCCGCCACAACAACAGCACATAAGGAAAAATTACAGCCCTATTATTTTATTTGCATTACCTGTAATAGGCCACATATTGGGTTGCTGTATTTATTGCCTTATCAGCAGCGGCTTGGCTGTAAACATTTGCTGATTTATTAACCATCCAGGCTTTGCCCAAACATCAGACATAATTACTTAGCAAATAGCGGAAAGACGGTATCAGGGATTTTTTTTTTTTGGTGTTGTTGTTTTTACTACTCGGTGGGCTTTACGATGGATTGACCAGACTTAGCAGAGAGAAAGCAGCGGCTTTGGTGTTAGAGGTTGATGCGTCTATCACAGATGGGGGGATCTGAGAGTCTAGTTTTTCCTGCTTCGGACCCAGACATGCCTTCAGCCTCGACAGGGAATCAGCCTGTTATTTGTACAGCTCTATATCCACAGTCACTCCTATCGGGGATGTGGTTAGTGTTGTTTTTTCCCTCTACCTGAGCGCCCGCTTCCATCCAATTATGTTGTTTGTCTTCTCTAAGGCCTCAATACCTTTAGCTCTGCGCCCCCCCTTCCCCCACCCCCACCCTCA
>JAPTYQ010000013.1:13477742-13487767 GCA_029814465.1 Ostorhinchus cyanosoma | reverse complement strand
TCTCTTTGTTTTTTTTGCTCACTTTTATAGTTTATTCCCACTTTATGTTAAAAAATAAAGTTGATCATTATCATCATAACAACATGTTTCAGGGACCAGATTCTGCTCAACGCTCCACATGATGGACGACCGGGGACAAAGCGTATCTGTGACCAAGCGTTGTGCGACCCTGCAGGACTGTCTGTTTACAGGATGCGCTCAAGTCACTGACAGTGGATATCAGGTGTGTGCATCCTCATCCTCCTCTTCCTCTAAATTTACAGGTGTCAAACATAAGGCCCGGGGTCCAATCTGACCCGTAGGATGAATTACACTGAAGATATTAACAACCAATAGTGTAAAAATCAGTTAAATTCACGTTCCACATACAGAACAATTAGATCTCAATCAGGTCAGAGCAGTAAAATATGATCATAATAGCCTATAAATAATGAAAACTGCAGATTTTATCTTTGTTTTAGTGTAAAAAAAAGTCAAATTACATGAAAATCTTTATATTAACAAGCTTTCCTTTTACAAAAAAGGTGAATAACCTGCGCAAATATGAACAACCTGAAACGTCTTAAGAGAAGTAAGTGTAATTTTTCCAACTTTCTGCCTGTTATTAAATGTTTTATGTATTTGTAATAGTAATGTAAGTTGTCATTGAGGCAAACTGAGGCAAAATATTGTTAAAATTGCACTTGTTTTTCTTCAGACATTCCAAGTCGTTCATGTTATTCAGATTTTTAAGAAAACATTGTAGATGGAAACATTATCATAATGTCATTTTACTTTTTTTTCACTCTTATTATTTTACTGGTTTGGCCCATTTGAGATAATATTGGGCTGAATGTGGAACTGAACTAAAACCAGTTTGACACCCCTGCTCTATATACTTCTGATTAAACACAGAGATGGAAGGTGATAAAATACTAATACTTTGCTCTGTACTTTTGTTGTCGTACATTGAGTATTTATATTTCTGCCAGTTTGTACTTTTACTTCCTTTATTTTAACACAAGTGTCTGGACGTTCTACTCTTTATTTTTACCAAACAGGCAAAATACTGCAGTTTTAATACGTTCTACAATCCTTCCCATGGAAATAACTTAAAAAAAAAAGACAAAAATGGATGTAAAATAGCAAAAGAAATGATGATTGATGAAATGAGGAAAATGATCTTAACCCATAAAAATAAAAACATCCACTGTCGACCAAAAGACCAAATACCTGTTGATCCATTAATCCTGTCAATATATGGAAATAACTGGTGTAAATACAGTTTGTCGTCTTTTCATGGTCATCAGATATGACCCATTTGGATGTTCAGAGTCTTCGTAGTTACCGTGGAAACACCGTCATCTTCTATGCAACAGTAAAACCCATAGAATTGTATCGATGAAAGTGACAATGACACGATTGTTTTATGTTCATGATAAATTCTGCTGAAAAAAAGTCCGTTTTTTTGCAGTTTTCTTTGTTTTGATGTAATAACCTGTGAATTTACTGAGTTTACACGAACATTTCAATTAAATCTAGGAAATTAAAGGATTTACAGTTAAAAAATACAAAATACTGAGGGCAATTTTTATAATAAACGCTAAAATAAATTGCTTAAGAAAGTTTAAATAGAGAGAAAAATTCATTTGGGAACAGACACAAAAGTAGCACTGGCTCAAATGGTACAATTCTATAGCTGATATTAAAGTTAACCTTCATTATTTCAGTGTATATATATTAGAATTAAAATTATTTGCACTATATTCTGCAGATAGAAATGTGCTTTAAACACCTTTTTCTCTTTTCCTTGAGTAAAAAAGTTCCAGTAGGACGTATCTGTGCGTATAAGTGAATAAATAATGAAAGTTCTAAATACCGTTTGTCAGATGTGCGCATCCTGCTGCGAGGGAAACATCTGCAACTTGTTGGTCCCGAAAAACGAGAGCAGCGCCGTTTTCTCGGCCACGTCCCCTCTGTTCAGCTCCAGCAGAAGTCTTCATCCCACACTGAGAAGTGATGCTACCGTCATCTTCATCATTATCATCATCATCATCATCACAGCTGGACGTGTATGAGAAGGAAACATGAAACAAGAAAAAAAGGGGAAACAAGTAAGAAAAATTATAGATTTAAAATACATATTTATTAACTAATGACTTTTTTTTTTAAACCATGATGGGAAGAAATAATTGATACTTTATTCATACATTTCAGGTATAACTTATCAAAACTCCAAAATCTTAAACTGGTTTCCTTTAAACAATGAAATGATTCATTTTCCCCGTCAATACATTTAATCTTTATGTATTTATTTTTATGAAAAGGTCGAAGGTTCTGTTAATTGTTTCAAATAAATACATTTTTTCTCTGTCTTTGCATTTTTTTTCTTTTTGTTTTTACACATTAAACTTTTGATCATTTTACTCTGCACTTCTGTGTAGAGGACATTCCTTTATTATGTCTTTATTATTTCTTTGAATATTTAATATTCTTCTTAGATCCACAGCTGTGTACTACATGTAGCCTACTTACATGTACACACAAAGTAACTTGCAATAATGATACCACTATTACTATCCTACTAGTAACTATTAGTACTAACAATAAAAAATTAGGAATATCGGAAAGGACTAAAAGTAAACTAGTGCAGAGAGGGAGAAAGACATTTAAAAGAAATACAAAACCTAAATAAATCATGACATTATAGTTTATTTTTAAAAAAATTATAGAATAAAAGAACAATGGATTCGACAGTACCTTTTTTTTTAAATGTTCCTCTGTACTTATATACATTCAGATTAATTCCTACTGTCACATTATCCCACAGGTTTGTCTATATTTCTTTTTTGTAGAACTGTTATTACTTCATAAACCACAAATAATTTGCTTGTTTACATTTTATATTTTACTTAATCTAATTAAAAAAACATATACATATCTATAGTTTCTTTTTTTTTTATTTTTTTTATCTACAGTATCTCTATAAAGAATATAAAGCCCCTCACTTGATTTCTAAATAACATTTTATAGTGCCTTTAAAAGGTTCTGCTCCTAAAAGTGATGGATGTAGATACAGATACAAAACAGGTATTATAGTTTTCAGAAGGTGAATACCTTGGAAAAAACATGCACAGCTTTAAGGCTTATTATCTGTAGCTCCTCTATAAATGTCTGGCATGTTATTAGAAGGTCAAACAGTTGGAAGAACCTGTATTTTTGAAGAGTCATGGTCATGTCTGTCTACACTGGACAACTAAGAAAACAGACTTTCAACTCTTACTGGAGTCAGACATAGTGATGCCATATCTGAAATCAGATTTCAACTGCATTTCAGGACATTTGAGTTCAGTGCAATTCAATACATGTCCATGAGAAACAAACCAAAGAGCATTTAAGCTCTGCAGACTCTCAGTGCACACCAGGTCAAATTTAAGTGGTTTTTCTCCCAGTTGCTAAAGCACTGTTGACTAGAGCTGTCTTCAGTTTTTCAGTAAAAGAAAATTAATGGTCATGATTTAATTGTAGTGATACATTTGTTTCCTTAGAAATGTATAGAAGGTTGGTCCTCCTGGCCAGCAGATGGCGCTTCCCCCTGGATGGAGGATACATGATTAATAGAAGATAACCAAAAAACTAATAGTTAAAATACAATAATCAGTAGCTTTACCGCAGTATGTGTGTAAATCATGATAAGATTAAGGACAAAACACAAATAGTAAGTCATTTTGATAAGAAGTCACTTTATTTGTCCAGTAGTTCTGACTGTAACAACAGTAGTGCTTCAAAATAACCAGAATCAGTTTCATAGGATTCTGTGCAACACAAGATAAAAACAATACTGTAAGTAAAGGCAAGTATGAAAAGCGTTGACCTGATGCATTTGACCAGAAGGTTTGTAGTGACAGAATCTGAGCCAAACAGCTGCCCAGGTTAAGTTCAAGGGTTTCCATTTCATCTGTGTTTCCTTTGTATTAAAAAAAAACACAGACAGTATCACACTCTAAAACATTAATCACAGCTTTCCACGCACAATATGACATTTACAATTACAGTCGAATCTCTTCTTCCTGCACTCGATGCGTTCCTTCCTGGACGTCGTGCGGGACAAAGAGCTGACGGTGACTCTCTGTCCTTCAGGTGCAGTTTCAAGTGGAGTCTCACACAAGTCCTTCGTGAACTAACGTTTGTCTGGCTACTGTTCATTACAGTAAGACAAACACTACCATATATTAGCTTCATCAAAACATAAATATAGGCCTTGTGTTTGGATTCAGTCCTAAGGAAAAATTTTAAAAGATCTATTCGTCGTCGTCAGGTTCGTTTCCGAGTCCTTGTAGTCGTGCGATAGTAGCACTTTGAGTGGGTGCGTTGGTAAAAACAGTCCCCACAAACATAGGTGTGCCCCTCAGAATGTGGCGTATAACTGTGCAGGAGGCCGACACCTCGATGTGAAAGCCCAGATGTCTCAGCTCCTCCTCTGTTCTTAGTGTGCTTTGACTTGATGGAGATGCAAAGAACTGAGAGGGGAGAGAAGAGTTCATCAGCCATCTGCTCAAAACAACAACAATAACCATATTTCCTCACATAAACAGGGTCCTTATTCACCTGCAGATGATAGACCTGTATCTCTAATTCCCTCTATTTGATAAATACACTGTAGACAAAAATCTCTCTCTCAAAAATTATCTTTAAAAACGCTTTTGTCATTTAATATCACGATAAATGTCAAATCAATATTTATTTGTATGTTTAAAGGCTTATTTTGTTCATCAGTGAGCGTATAAGAAAAAAGGTCAGTTACATGTGGCTTAAAATTAATATATACAGGCGGAACACGGCAAATATTTCAGAAATCTAGAAGCAAGAGAAGAAGTAAAAACTAATAAATTCTGAAGCATTTTATAGTGTTCTAGATGACACTATAAATAAAATGAACCCTATAGACGAACTAAAACATTTACTGCATTTATTATAGTTTTTAACATCCCACTGTTAACAATAAAACACCTGAACTCAATGTGTCTGAATACTTTTGTTGATATAGTGTATATGTGGTCATATTTAGTCCATCTTTTTTGCACCAATTCTTCAAATTACACAAACTCAACACTTTCTTCTATCATTTTAGTGTGAAAAATCCACTTCCACGTGATGACAAAATAGGAAAAGATGAACCGACACATACATTCAGTCAGATGATAATATTTCAGATGAGCCGAAAGATCCAAATAGCTATGACGATTGAAAAGCCGATACCCGAAATGTCACGACTGTGGTCAATCATTATTTTCTTGGGAGCTCACAGGTCTTATTTTTTCATCCACTGTTTCTTTTGATCCTGTACACCTTTAAGATATTGGATGTGTGCGTCATCACCACTTTTCATTGGAAACAGACCCATCTTTTCATTTACTACCGTTTTATATGAGGAAATACCAAAAATACATGAAACCCAAAGGGTAAAATATGAATGACTCTGTTGATGTACTCAGAGTGTGAGGATGTTTTTATAGGTTATCTTAAATAACTCACAGCTGCTCCTGTAGTCGGGTCGATAAAGTCTGCCCAGTAGCCCGCCGTCCACAACGCAAAGCACATTTCCTTAGCACCACTGACAAACTGCAGACGACAGGAAACGCAGTGTGTTTGTTATTGTTATTCAAGCGTCCAAACATATTGTAGTTGCGGTGACGTATTCGAGGACTCACCCTGTTGCGCAGCTGATCTTCGTCCTGTTGTACCTCCTTCTGCGTGACCGTCACTACTGTAATGGCGGTGGGAGGCGCAGAGGGAAACAACAGCTCGAGGTCTGAAAATGATCAGTGCAACGCTGAAATTATCAAAAACATTTTTAAACTGCTGAGCGTATGTGAGTGTAGAGGAGAGGACTCACTCCTTACCTTTTTTTAAGAGCTCAGGGCAGGAACTAATGGAGCAGTCTGTTTCTGTCTGATTAAAGTAATCCTCAGCTTTGTGGACTCTTGTGGATATGGGACCAAGTTTTCCCTGATAAACAAACACATATTTTTCAGAACACAATACAACAAAAAGGTACTATAAGAAAAAGTGCATTTTGCCGTCATCCCAAATGTCCCAAAAAGTTCTATCATCTGGTTTGAACACTTTACAAAGAGGGAGAACACTGTGGACAGAGTAGCTGCTGAGCCAACAATCAGGCCAATGCATTCATCTCAAAGCCTTTGAACCGTAACTACAAGCTGCTGAGTGGGGATAAACCACGCTGCTTGTAATTCCACGGTGGAGATAGCAGGAATTTCTCATTGCTATCACAACATTGGCCTGCATACGTCAACATAACAGGCACTGAAACCACTAACAGCTACGAGATAAGTAAACCTGAGTATTCGGCCCAGTTCAGCCTCATACTTTTCAGGCCTTTTGCAACAGGACAGGATTTGTAGCTTCTTCAAATATGAAAGATGATGATAGTGAGTTATTTTCTAAAGCTGTATTACTGGTATTGATGAAAAAAAAACTGCCCCAAATAACTCTATAGTAATAAATCATACAATAAACTGTATCCCTGTTCAACCTGTAGCATGATCAACATATGCACAATTGTAAATAGTGGTAAGTAGTTTGATTTTGCACTTCTTCTGCTCTTGAGTGCTTTGCTGCTGTAAACTGGAATTTCCCCTTGTGGGACAAATAAAGGTACATTTTATATCTTAAAAGAAAAAAAATATAGTTTTAAAACAACAATAGATGAGTGAGAATTTGTCAAATCTATTCCTGGATTATTTACATCTTTAAGAGGAGTTGAAGTCATCTGTAATGAGCAGAGAAAACATCCACTATCAGGGGCAGCATTGGCCTGGCTTTAGAACCGTTTTGTGGTAAGTGTAAATACTGAGAAAAATATAAATCTGTAATGCTTTCTGAAGATTTGACAAGTAGAAATACTGGCTTTGCTACCAGACAGCTTGAATCTAGGTCAAACAGACCAGTTCAGACCTTTATCTGCGCTTCCTAATTCCAGTTTGTCTCATTGTCGATCTCTGTTCTGAAGTAGGCTTAAAATTTGCACATATATGACCAAATGAAGGTTTGTTGACACTAATTGTCTATTTATAAAGCCAAGATGTAGACATATATGGCCACTCAATTATATTTATTAATCATTTGACAAATATATACTAAATCCTGAAACCACTGCTACCTCTGCTCTACTGCAGAGAGCTCCCCTTTTACTTTACCGTTATTGAATGTTTTGTCAAACTTACATGAAACTCATTGGCGAACTGGGCCAGTATGAACTGATGTCTCTCTGTGCTGCTTGGAGCTGTGAGTACGTCAGGCACCGTCTTGTGAACTGGAGGTTTCTTTTGGTCCGCTACACCCTCCAGGTGACAGTCAAAGCCAACATTTCCTGGTAACTGGAAGCGCTGGTCCTGAGGTCCGAATGGTCCCATGTTCTCATCGGGCCACACTGTCCGTGGGCCTTAAGGGGAAGGACAAAGGTATTTATTGATGCTAAACTCAATCTTAGTTGGTCTTACTGCTGTACTAGTAATATTAAACCACCACCAGACAATATAAAATCCTTTTGTAAACCAAACAACATGGTCACATTTAAAACACACTTCACATGTTTTTTTTTTGTCTTTTATCTCACCTGAGTCTGCAGGTGATACAGCTACATAAGGCTCATCTGAACTTGCAGCAGAAAAAGTTCGGGTTCTGGCGACCCTGAGAGCAGCTAATGCTTTACGGGCTGTGGTTTGACTAAGGACCAACCGGCCCCGACCACACAGCACCTAAAAAGAAGAAACACATATCTGTGAATAACCAGCAGCATTTCATCCCTACACCATGAATAATCAGATATTTGTATGATGTAAAACACTGAAAAATAGTGAAGAGCCTGTAGCTATTTTCACCTCTGGTAGCATATTTACATGAAATTTAATTAACTCAAATACAGCTTCAGGAAATTGAACATTTTTGTTTTTTTTTCTGTCTATTTAACAGAGCAAGGCAGCCAGTACTGTAGCAGGTTTATATAATCCTACTATTGTTTTATGTTTACTAAAATACAACTATCAAAAAAGACAAAAATAACAGAAAAGATATATGTTTTTGTTGATATGATTTGCCAGTTGATTTAGATTATCTCAAAATGCCAAACAGCTGGGTTTACGTACATTTCAAAGTACATTTATCATCAAATAAAGTCATTTGCAGCAAACACAAACTGGAAGCTGAAGAGCAAGCTTTGGGTTTTGCTACGGTGAGGGATATTATTGTTGAGTTTTATTTCCTTAAAAATGTACAACCACAGCAGCAATTATCAGCTGCAAAAAAGCAAAGTTACTTAAGTAAAAGTATATTTTAAGTACCAAAAGAAAAACACAGACTGACCTATTAATGGATAATCTACATATATTACTATTTTATAATTAATGACACATTAGTCTGCATGTTTCACATTACTAGTGTAACTTCTAAACTAACAAATTGTGATTTGTAGGTTTATTCTATATCATTACAAGGAATCTGCAAAGTACTTAGGCTAATAAGTAAAGATACTTCTAATAGTATAATTTAATCCAAAATACAATATTTGCCTCTGAAATGGAAATACTCAACAAAGATACATAAAAATGAGTCGAGGATACAATATTTGAGTAAAAGTAGTGGTAATAATACTACTGTAAAATATATAAAACCTTATTCATAAGAAATAGTTTGGTAAAATCCAAAAATATTGCTAGAGGACTATTTTGTAAAACAGAAATCTAAGGCGTTACACAACTGATCGATGAGCAAAGTGAGTTGCATCACTTACAGTACTGGACATCGTGGTTTCTCTCCCTCAGTTTTTTATCCTTATAACCTACGGAATTAAATTACAGACATGTTAATAACACCCTCATAAGAAACCCACAGCTTCTTAACACTGAAAACACAAATCTGAACTGTATTTAGCTAGTCATACACGTCATACAGATGATGCAATTGTTACACGTTATCTCACATAAAACTAGAGGAAGCAATGAGTTTACAGACACATATTATACTGTTACTAAATAGTGGCAGAACTCGAATAAATACATAAATAGTCAGTAAAACATCGCTAGCTAACCTCGTGCGTCTGTTAGCCTTTTGCTTTCTAACGCTCAGCTGATCACTTGTTTTGATACTTTCTCCTTTTTTGACAGCGATTAAAGAGTTATCAGATGGAGAGTATCACGTACAGAAGGATGGCCGGTGCAAATAAAGACACGGCTGTAATATTCTCTATGATATACAAGTAATCTGAATGTTTTAAAAGAGAATGTTAACGAAAGTACACATTGTTCTTACCTGTCGAGGTCGACTTAGTAGCATAAGTGTTCCGCAAAACAACGACGGGAAGTGACGAGGGACAAAATGCACGCGCGTTATATAGGTCGGTATTATTTTTTATATAAGAATTGAAACACATTTAATATTTGTGAACATATTACAGCAACAGTCTGAAGGAGTTAAAATTTTAGACTTTTAGAATATTAAAAACATTTTTTTTAGTGTGTATTGAATAAAAAAACGGGGTCCTGCTCGTGTTACCTAAATACTGCACTTCGCATGTTTCACCACAAGATGGCAGCAAGAACACACAGTTGGTTACACCTGAACCATCTTACACCGAAAAAAGGCCTTGAATGGAAGCAGGGGAAGAAGTACTCAGATGTTTTCTTACTTAAGTGAAAATGGGCAGTGCTACACTTTAAAAAAGAGCTCAGAACCAGTTAAATCCATGCACCTCTCTGATTCATATACAGAATCAAAGAGCGAGTAAAAATATGCCTAAACTGAGCAGGTCTCTTGTGAGTAAATGGTACGCCTACTCTGCAAAATCCTCTCCATTGATGAACTCGGTTTAAAAATTCAGACAAAGAGCAGCTATTTTCTGTCAGAAGTTGTGAAGGACAAGGACAGCAAGAAAAGTACATTTTGCTGGCACAGACACATCTCTTTAGCTGACTTGGACAAGCTGATTGACACTTTCTCTGAGCTGACAGGATATGCAGTGGGAGTTT
>JAPTYQ010000013.1:13283801-13303777 GCA_029814465.1 Ostorhinchus cyanosoma | reverse complement strand
AACATTGAACTGATCATTGAAGTCACAATAATAAATACCAAAATAAATTCATCTGATATATTAACCATCAAACTCAAGGCAATTCATCAAAAAATGTAGAACTGAACATCAAATTAGGTGTAAAAAGTCTGGGTGTTTTTTTTTTTAGCTATTATTTCCCCTTAAATTCAACATTTACAGAAGAGAAGCCTTATATTCGGCTAACTCTTAATATTAGCACAAACTTCTGCTAATACTGATCAATGCTAATAACATATTGCACTTGTATTTACAATATAATTTTACTGAAAGCTGGAAATGTTTAAATTGCTTTGAAGAATACACTTAAGTGTGAATGTAAAAAAAAATATTTCACCATAACTGTAAAAATTTATTCTTTCTCGACTATGAATGATGGCGCCCCCTGTGGCAGATATCTGAGTGCTGTTCTGTAAGTGTAAAATATCATGTATTTATTCCCCCCCCCCATTCTTTAAAGCTTTTCTTTCCCTTTTTTCATTTTCAGGGATAGACATTGTTGTTCTCAGTGTCAAGTGCTAACTCACTATGATCAATAAAAATGAAAAAGACAGACATACTTGTTGCGTAGCCAGTGGTGGTTGTGGCGAAGGAGGAAGTGGCTGGTGAAGTCGATGAGGCGGAGCCTACCGATGCCATCCAAGACTTCTTTGCCCATGTCTGCTTCAGCTGCTCCGAACAGCAACCGGGGCCTCCGACACCCTCATGACCCCTGCTGACCTGCTACAGAGAGAGGCACCGGGTTAACATGATGGTGTTGAGGGTGAGAGGGGTCAAAGGTGAGGCCGCTGACACAGAGGTCACATGGACTGACAGCATTCAGGATGTCAGCAACTCTGAAATATCTGTGTGTGTGTCAGTCAAGAATGAAAAGTGTGTGGTAAATTGAAAGTGTATTTCTGGGCCTATGCGTGCCTATGTGCCATAAATAATGGATGAGCGCAGTGATGGGAGCGCGGCGGAGGCAACAGGAGAAGGCACCCCTGCCAACCTCGTAAAAACCAAGCATTAGGAATTCACAGAGCAGCAGGGGAAGATAGCATTTCTCAGCTGAAAATCCTCTGCCATTTGGTGGCACATAAATTTCAAATCGTCTGGCATACAATTTTATACCAAATTCCTTTCTCACTGAATGACAGGGTGATACGGCTTATGCAGGGCAGACATCTGGAAATGCCAACTATAAGCTGCATTTATTGATAAAATATTGTAGAAAAGGACTGAATAAATGTAATAAAATGAATTATGATGAGTAAGCAGAACAGCCTTATCTAAATTAGTATTCATGGTCTATGTCTGTTGAACTGCTTCTAACTTACATCTCTAAAATATGACATTATTTCTTGAATTGACTGGCAATGTATTTTCCTGACCCTTTGCTCCTTTTTGTCATTGTACCTCTGCGTTTCCATCAGCTTCTTCCTCATCTAATCTCTGTCTCACTGAGTGGGCAAACCGCCACGCTGGCTTTGGCACCCAACAGTGCCAAGACCTGGCTGCTGCTCCCAACCTGGTCTTAGTGCGACCCCTGTGCCAGCCAAAAAGGTCAAGTGGAATCCCTGCTCACTTTATAATCTTCCTTCTCTGACACCTCAGCCTGCAGCCAGAACCACAGACTGAGATGATGATGGGTGGGGGCGGTATGCCATGAACAATCACTAGTTAGTGTAGGCTTTTGTTTGAAACGGCTCACAGAAATGCAAGTAATGTGAGCACTAAGGATCTAAATACGGCCACTTAGCCTCATTAAGGGCCCCCTTTTGAGGCTTGAAAACCAAATACTATCTTTTCAGAGTGACACCTTAGCTCATTTGTGAGGGAAATGTCTACAACAGCCTGTAGCATTTCTCCCTTCTACTGACAAACATGGTGATGACGGCAATCTAGATGCCTACGGCAGGCTCTACTCATCAATATTGATGTTATTTACATGGTTACTTACATCTCAATACAAAACATAGAACTTACAGTCTGTAGTTGGGTGATTTGCATATTTTAATGGCTAAAAAAAAAAATCACTTGTTCTGCCTATTCCTACAGTAAGTCTCATTCCGTGGCGCTCTTACAGCAGC
This sequence comes from Ostorhinchus cyanosoma, assembly GCA_029814465.1. NCBI lineage: Eukaryota > Metazoa > Chordata > Actinopteri > Kurtiformes > Apogonidae > Ostorhinchus > Ostorhinchus cyanosoma. Next base: position 13,301,687 of record JAPTYQ010000013.1, on the reverse strand, counting down.
TCTAACAGCCATCTTTTGTTCTTTTTTGGATCCTTATTCTTCTTAAATGTACCCAGCACTTCATCCAGGCTGAAGAAGTCTGACAGGAGCATCATCTTGGCGCTGTGGTTTGAGGTTTTGCCCTTCTTGCTCTTCATTGCAAATAGAAAAGGTGTCAGTTCAAGAAGCTACGAATAGGAGTGCCTGTTCAATGAAAGGAATGGAAAATGTAGAACCTGTTCTGTAATTCAGTTTGGGTCCTGCAGCACATACGCACACAAATGTGCACACACAGAGTATAAGAGTTACTCTGACAGCGACGCGGCTGAGCCTGGCCGTGGGCACTCCAGGTTTTATGACCAGTGCTGCTGAGCGGACAGTGCAGCCGCAGCTTAGCTGGCTGGCTTCGGGACTTCACACTGAGCCTACGTGTATGTGTGTGGACAGTGGTGAAGGCAGACAGATTTGTTGCGATGCATGCTAATAGTGCACTATTCAACACACACACGCAAAAACATGTTTTGACAGATGTGGACAAAAGGAAACATCCCCATTCGATGGGCGCTTGAGCCCGCAAAACACCCAAATGCAGACACTCTTTCTAACAAAGACATTCAGCAGGGAACTTGTAGAGATGCTCCGCCTGCCTGTGCCTTCTCCAGTATTGTGCAGTAGCTGGCAGGGAGTGGTTCATTGGTATTACAGTCACCGCAGAGCGCAGCAACCTTAAAGAGGCTCCCTCAGGCATCGTTCAGTGTCACACCGCCCCTTCACACCACCTCTATCGCCGTGCCCGTCGGCATATCAGCAGACTCACACATAAGCACACACATATACAGATCTATCAAAACTGGCCATCTGTATACAATAAGTATGCAATGCATTTAAAATGCAGATAAGCTTCAAATCCTACTATGAAAATAACTGTTTGCAGTAAAAAAAAAAAAAAAAGCAAGCACTATCTCACTTCCAAAGATGGCAATAAAATGGGATTATTTAAATATCTTCAGCTGCATATGCCCATTCTCCCCTGCACGTATATTGTTGAAGGAGATTAATTCTTGCAAAACCTACAGTGGGGTCATAAGGCTGGCCATCTACTGAACGGAGTTAATCACACAGCAGGCTCTTCACAAACTACTCTCATCGACAATTATGTCTGATGGCACGCTAATGAGAAATTTCTCAATCACTATGAGGCATATAAGAGCCCACTGGTGATGGCATGCACACGGGAGCAACTGAACAGGAACACTTCACTATACTTCTTTTATTCCCCCTTCACATAAGCACAAACACACACACACCCACACACACACATATAGACACCTGCCTCTACCTCTCTCTTGCAAAAGGCTGACCTTTCTCTCCCACACCTCCGCTCTGTTCTGCTCAGCTCCGCATGGATCAGGGCTCTTGTCTGGGCTATAACCAGCTCAACCGGAGGTGAAGGACCCTCAATCCCTCCCTCTATCTGCTACTCTATCCCTAGCTCTATTCTCGGTAGAGTACAAGCAGATGAGTCAAACGAAGGAGGAGAAGGAAAAAGCCATCACCTCCTGCAGCTTCTGTGGGATCATGAGGAAAATCCTCCAATGATTTCGAAACATCTGCGCAAAAAGTAGCATCTTTCTGCATAAGGTCTCATCTTATGCATACAAAAAATAATAATTTCCCTTCATTGTTGGTGATGAGCTTTTGCAACTGTCACATAAAGACGACAACCGTACAAGCGGTGCCAAACAGCTGGGATATTGTCTACAGAGATGTGGAATACTAAACAGAGCTCTTTTCACCGTGGCAAAAGCAGAGACAAATCCAATAGGTAATGCCATGTCTGTGGGTTACTAATTGCCTGTTCATGTTTTTGAGTTCTATTAATGCAAATTTCAGCCACAAGAAACCACATGGAAAATGCACAGATACATTAAATGGACACAGAATTAATTATTGACTTCAAAAATCACACCAAAGCATAGATTAATCTGAGTTGGCTCGAACAGTATGCAAGTTCTGCAGATAAGCACCTTGGCTAATAAAATCAGGCATCAAATAAATAGTTAATTGGGTTACTAATGCTGGTTCACACTCATGGCACTGGAATAAAATTGATTTCAGTGTTTTGCTTAACTGAGTAACTAATCTCCCATTTTCTAGCCATTTCTGCTAATTGCAAAGCAAGGAAAGCACTGACAGGGGAGCTATATAATTGGACCAGAAAACGATTAGTGTAAAGCCTATGAAATTATATCACTTTCATACACAGCTTGGCTCAATTTCATGGCGACTGAGGCAGTGTCAGTTTAAGGAACTGCTTGTAATAGCTCAGACTGAATTAACAGAAAAAACATAAACAGGCACAAATGAGCTTCTAATTGCACTGCTCGCTCTGCCTCCAGGTCGCACAAGGCGGTGTGAACGCGGTACGGCGCAACACAGGCGCAGCCAGCCAGCTTTAATAAATTAAATCCACAGCAGAGCATGTAGGTAATCCATTACCTATCCCATAGGAAAGCTTCCAGGGAATATCAATCTAGGCAATTAGAGGAGAAACAATAAACAGAGAAAACCAACATGCAAGTCTAGCAGTTTTTATCTATGGAGTCTTATGAGAGAATAACTTAAAAAGTCAGCCAGAGTCATTAAAAGTCCATTTGCAGAAAACACCTGCAGAACAAACAGGGAAACAGGGGAGACAGAGGGTGAGCTTGGCTGAAAAACAATGCAGAACGAAGCCTCTTATTGGCTCATCTTGGTTAATTATCCCCGTAATGAAAAGCAGAAGCAGCTCTGGCAACTACCGAGAAGATTCAAAAGCTCTGGCTCAGCTCACTGAGTAGCACGGCTCTGACAGCACACCAAATCTGATGTTGCGCTTAGTTTAACAAGCCAAAGAAAAGGAAAGCACACTTTCTTTCAGACTTACTCGCATGCCATTATAAAACGAGTGGAGAAACAAGTGCCAGTATTAAAGCAATTTCTTTTCTTTTTTTTTGACAATGAACAGAGCATGCCTTCATCTTATGCTGCAATAAAGTAGAACAGTGGAGAAAAAGCAACAGCCTCAAATGGAAATAACAGAAAACAGTAAAAAAAATATTGAAAACAGGAAAAGGAAAACCAGATAAAATGACCCGTCAGTACAGGCTTGTGGATGCTCACTAACAAAGTGACTCCAAGCTGCAGGACCTACCTGCCCGGCAGCACTGCCCTCCATCCCATCTGCTACTCGACCGCTTAGTTTCCATTGTACAGGAGGCACAATTTGCTGGAGAGGAGGCTGGAGTCACCTCCCAGCTCGCTCCTCGGCAGCTGCCTGCTGCCTCCTGTACGCTCGCTCGACAGTGTGAGAGTGTAAGACAGGGAGAGGGGAGTGTAAAGGGAAAGGGTGAGGGAGAGTGGGTGTCACAAAGAGAGCGAGAGAGGAAGAGAGAGAGAGGAGGGAGGGAGGGATGGATGGAGGACAGAGGGAGGGAGGGTACTGTGCAAGCACAAGTCTACCTGCCACAACCCATCAAGCCAACCAGCCTTGGAGACAGCGCCAAATCAACAGCTGGCCCCTGTGTGATGTCAGAGCCTCAACAGCCAGTCACGGCAGCCGAGGCCGGCCGGCGCTACGGAGGTCTGACTGAACCAAAGTCACCGGCTAAATGGGGCTCTTCATTAGCTACTCTGCTTTAGGATGGAGGCGGGGGTAGGAGAGGAGGAGGAGGAGGAGGGAAGAAGGGCAGCCAGGGACACGGGATGGATAGATAGAGGAAAAGGAGATGAAAATGAGAAAAAGGAGAGTGCAGAGAGGAGATGAGACCAAGAGAAGAGGAGAAAAAGCAGCGCGACAGGAGAAAGTGAGGAGACAAACAGGGAGGAGGAGAGGATGGAGGACAGGAGTGACATGTCTGTGGCCAGCTAGGTGCTCAAAGACCAGGTGGAGAGTCGATGGGGAGGCGCTGGCCGCTGTGAGTCCGAGCTGTTCACTGGGCTACCTTCCCATTAAAGCTGGCACCCTGCTTTTCACACACGAAGACAAGGCTACAGCTAATCCCACCGACTCAGAGCGCTGCCACCTGAAATACCCTCCCTCATTGAAAAACAAAACCGTCAAGTAAAATATTGCTAATAAGTATTTTACTTAGGGCAATGCACAAGAAAAAAACTCTATATTAATATAAGAGCAGCTGCTTATCTGCATGAACAAACCACACCCCTAACCTCCTCCATTTTATCTTTAGAAGAAAACTAAAGCCTACTGTGTCATAGCTTCCACTAGGCTTTTTTTTATTTCAGTAAAAGATCAAAAATTCTACCAACTTTCAACACGCACAAGTAAAAGAACGGATAAGGGTGGTAGGTGAGCTATGAGGAAAAAAAAAAAAAACTTAAAGAAGCACTTTCATCAGTAAGTGACTGACAGGCTGTTAAAGACTTAGGAAGTCACAAACAGGTCGTATGCGAAGTCTAGACTGCCATAATGTGATTGTTTTTGTCCTTTCAGTCACTCAGACTTTAACAGCAAACACAGTGGGCGGAAAAGTTCCTGCTGTCACTTAGCAACCAACACCAGGCTGCGACAACCGATCCGATCCAATCCTGCTTCATAATTGTACCATTCGTTATGCCAGGTCTCTGAAGAATTTATTATTGTGCTTCCTTAATCCCATGAAAAGGTCACCAATTGAACAAACAATTTATGGATAGGCGGCTGAATTATTTAATGGCCCAGACCAAATATTATAGGAAAGAAAGATTTTCCCCCCTGGAAGGCGATGAATTATTTAGTCGTTGAGCTACATCTTTGGAGAAAGCTATTACACAGCGTCCTCAACCTCAATATCTGATAATGTCATCAGCTCCAAATATGCCCTAACCTGTGTAATGAATGGTCAACAGAGCAGCAGCTACAGTGGACTGAGAAAGCCTGGGTGAATCAATATTGGCAAACAATTATTGGCATTTATTTCAAGCTACAAAGATATGTAGGCGATCATGACAAATCTGGTACAATAATCGTAATGTACTATCTCCCTCCAGGCATTAAAAACATGATGCACGATCTTGTCACAATTTCCCACCGTGGTACTGTATGTTTACATGCAACACACATCCTATAAAGCATGTAGCAGGACAGCACAGTTGCCAGCGCTGTAAAGATTAACACATCCGTCTCCACTCTCTGAAACAGCAGCTGCAGGGAATGAACCAACATCTACTCTCCACCCACCAGGCTCCGCCAGTACCTCAATGAAAAAAAAACAAAAACGATGCCATCATCTCGCTCAGCCTCAGTGGTGGCAACTTAAGCTCTAACTTCCATCTCTTGTCTTCATTCCTCTAGGTTTATGAGGCAATGATTATTATAGCTGGTGCACCAGAATTATAGGTATAGGTTATTCATTAATCAAGCATTAAACAGTGTGAAAAGATTTATGATCTATTTGGTTCAAGCTGGGCTTAACTGTCCACTTTTATGATATCTGTACCAAGAATATCTACTAAATATGTCATCACCAATAATAACATAGTAATACTATACATTATATAATGTGCAAGGCTAGACTATACCTATTAATAAATATTTTCACATTAATCAAAGCCCTTTACCCTTATCTAACCGACTTCCAGGACTAATGAAAACCCTTATATGCCATTTATTAGGGTTTCAAATTAATAGATTACACTATAACTTGTTTTCCAGTGGTCCACACAGACCACAACATGTTTTGATAAAGAAATCGTTAACATTTATGTCAGAAAATCGCTGCATGGGTTATCACGGCAGACTGCATTGAAAAAAAAAAGAATTTAATGTATTCTTGGTTTCAATAGAATTACAACGGGTTGAATGTACAGTGAATGACCGTATGAAATATGACTCTTCAAACTAAAATTCGGCACAAAAATATATTTACTTACACAGGACAACAACTATATTAGAGTCCAGAATGTGAGAAGGCTAGTAGTTAACGTCACTATTTGTTGCCGCATAAATTGCTGGGGGACAAACAGTCGGACCAGGCCTGAAAGTTATTGAATATTGATGTATTGCTGAATTAAAATCTGTCTGCTTTACGGACCAACGCCGGATTCAAGTATGGCTGCTTCCAACTGGGACACGGTGTTTGCTTGCGAGGGGTGCAATTCTGCCGTAAAAAGGTATCATTATGAGCTCGTTATTGGCTCTGGGTCGTGCCGGGGCTAAGCTAACCATCGTTACCTGGTTCTGTGGATGTGCTAACGCTAGAAAACGGCCAAACACCGGTGCCCCGAGCTGTCACGCACTAGCAAGGGAGATGTTTACGGCTAACTAGCTCGTGTAATATGATTAAAATTATGCTGTTAACGTCTTGTAAACACACCGGGTCTTGATGGACAGGATAGTGCAGATATGTAATGATGTCTTACCGCTTTACAATCGGTGCACGGCCGTTGTCTCTACCGATCTGAGGGTGAAGTAGCTAGTATTTGTGGGAGAGTGGGAAGGAGAGGCGGCGGACACCAGCAGGCAGGGAGGGTGCGTAAGCTGTTTACGTAGGATACGTACGGTGTGCAAAATATGTCGTCTTTTTTTTTTTTTTAATGGCACCTTACAGGCACATGGTTTAGTGGAATATTTTCAGCTATAAAGTTGTTCTACTTATATGTGAATCGTGATATTTTGAGACGAGTAACGGTTTGCATTAAAAGCTGCTACCGGATTTCCGGTGACATAGACCGGCTCTGTTACCGGGAAACTTTTTTCCATGTGTTTCACCCTAATGTTTTGGTTAAACACGCTTTCACCGTCTCAGTGTTGTATAATCAGGTAGGCACGAAAATTACAACATTATTGCTGGTTTCTGTATGACTGAGACGGATAGCAATAGCACCATTGTACTGCTACGAGTGTTAAATGTGCTATAAAGGTCTTAGCTGCGTGTTAATTGATGTTAACAGAATTATTCATTAGCTTTTTTTTTTCTCAGTTGGTCACCCATAAGGTAAACAGGAAAAAGAACCAATGTCACATGTACACAAAAACCTTCCAATTTGAATACTAATTTAGGTCATAGTTATGTATTAACTACAGTGGTCTGTGGTTAACTGTAACAGTTAATTTTATTCTATGTTTTGTAAGTGAAGGGGTTTTTTTTTGACTAGCTGTTAAGCTATTAAGCTGTCACGTTTATTTAGCATTATTATCATCATGGCTCCTAGTTTTAAGTCGTTTAGAATATTATTTAACTGCCTTTTTACAAATAATAAGGCTGGTGTTTTCAAATATCTTGATTATACTCTAGCTAGCTAACATGCCTCCCTTATATCCAGTTCTCCCTAAAATCTTATGTGGGTATATAAAGTATGGCTCTTCTCACATACACATTTTCACAGTCGAAAAGATAATCTGTCTGTTTACAGCAGCAAACTGTGTGAATGATGAAGCCATTGATATTAATCAATATAACCAAATTAGTTTATGTAAAACATCACTTGAAAGCCCTACATTATTTTTGATTTATGCACTTAACATATAAAAGGTACTTTCTACTTTTATTCATAACTTTTGTGCAAATTTTCAATGATAGCGAGTGTACTAAAGTAAAATGATAATAATAAATAGAAGAAACTTTATGTCTGATACATTTCATTATTTGCAAACAAAATAAACAGTGTGAGTTGTGATATACTAAATGATAAAGCACAATTTGAAATGTTACATAACAAACATGCACAATGATATAACTCTATGCAAATGATATCTGGCTATAGAGTGAAACTGTGCATTTTGGACTGTTAGGCAAATAAATATCAGCCAAAATATGCAGTCAAACTTGATAACTAAGGAGTTAATGAAGTGTTAAGCGTTAGACACTTTCTCTATAAATCACAGGTGGCTTGAACAGAAAGTCTGTCAATTTAGTGACTGTGTGGAGTCAACACTTAATCCTTAACCTAATCCTAACCTACAGATATATTGGCCAAACATAGGTATCAGATAAAATTGGCTTTGCTCATTGACATCTGCTGTTGGCAATAAGGTGATATTTCACTGGTGGCAGTGACAATGTATTCTGCTGAGTTATAGTGAAGAATGTTTCATAAATTTGTCTATTTGAATTGGTGCTCATTCAAAGAGGATAACAGCCTTAAAGACTGATCAGTTATCATATAATTATTAAAAGGCTTCCCTGTTTCCTTAGATCAAAATAAGGGTTAATTAATGGCAAAATTGAAATAAACAGAAAACAATATGGGTATCAGCATTGGCTAGTGGCCAAATTTTTATTTTACGCATTGTATTGGTAACTAGCGTAATTTCACATTTGGTGCATCATGACTAAAAATAAAAAGTCAGATTGAACAGTGGTAAGGTAGCTTGTGTTTGTCAAAAATGAAGTTTAGTTATTTAGTAAATTCATTCATCCCTATAGATTTGTTCTGTGTTGGGCTTGTATCCACTGATATTATTTTAGTAATTTTTGTAAGACAGTGAGTGAGAGTGCTGACCAATTAATTACATTTTTATTGGCATCATTATATGATTGTCAATATTACACAAATCAACAATGGTCATGCATGCCCCAGCTAAGCATGACATATTTAATCAGTGTCACTTTACAGGCGAGTGCAAGGATTGTATTATTCTTTGAAAGCCATGTTAGTGCACATTGCAGATTTTTGTCATACTGTGCTGACCTGTGTCATGTGGACATAAAAAAAAATCCACTTCTTGACCATGATGTGGTTTCCTTTAATGCACCACAATGGTTGTTGTACAAATTGGTATATTTTTGTGTGTCATTTTCCCTCTTTTTGCTGAGCATTATTATAAGAGCATAACCAATAAATAGAAAAGTTACCCTTAAGGTGACTTGACTGCTTTATTGCTGAGACGAGTGCTTAGTTGGATTCTGTGGCTGCTCTGAAAGAACATCTGGCCTTTTAATTACAGTCTGCTCCCTGAATTTTTTCTGGAATAGTGGCATTAAGCTTGTATTGTATAATTTTGTAACATTTTTTGAGGCAATAATCAGTTTTGATCGGTGATGTGCAAGAGTAAGGTAACACCTTAAAGCCTTTGTGACTTTAGGTGGCTGAGATAGGCAACCTTACCATCCCATCTAAAATGTAGCTTTCGGTGGTCCACAGTGCTGGGTCATGTATGTGTGCTACATATTACAATTGTGCTATTTTTCAGTCAGTGCTAGAGGAGAGGTGGGGTACCTTGCCCTAGATAAAGACTCCTGCAAAGGCCTTAAATATGTTGAGCAAAAATGCTTGTTATTGCCGGGTGGATTTCTTAATCCAGACTAAATGCAGCCAGTTTGTGGCCATTTAGATGTATATTTCATTTTAATAGTTGCTTTCCCTTTTTTATCAATCCAGCCTAAAATCTAAGCCGGCTGACTGAGCAAGTACCAGCAAACTGATGAGGACTTACTAATGGAAATGGATGATAATGGCCTACAGACCTCTCGCTGTGATACAAGATGGTCACGGCAACTGTCAGGCCTTCCTCACAAGCTCCTACAGCGCCTGATGACTTTCCAAAAGGAAGGAGTGGAGTTTGCTTTGTCAAAGAATGGACGGTAAGCACTGCAGCAGTTGTATATTACAGCACAGATTTTGGTCATTTATGCAACTGCCCGGCCATCAATCCAAGGTACTTATAAGTGACATATACAGTGACTAACTATGTCCAAAAAATGTTGACTTACAAGTGCATTTTGTCCTTTTCTTACATCTGTAAAATGTAAATATTTATCTACAAATGAGTAAAGCTGCCGTATAGGCCATATATTAGTCTCTATAATATCAAGTAGAAGTGTGTTTCTAAAAAGTGCAATTTTTAGTAACCATAATTCTTACAAGGTGACATCAGTCAACACAGTGTCCTCAAATGTACAAATGCCTTGTAATGCAGTAGAAAAAAATGAAGTAGAAAATGTTTTCCAAGGTAGGGATGGTAATTGAGAAGTGTATGTATAGTTGAGAACAGATTCCAAATTGTCCAAAAAAAAAAAAAAAGTAGAAGTTGGAAACATCTGCCCTGCAGCTCAATTTGTTTTATTGATGCTGACATGTTTTTCTTACACTGCAAAACAATGTCATCACGTTCATGCATCTATGCTGCGGCAAACTTGTAAGGATGACAGAGACAATAAATCAGGTCTGTTGACCCTGAAAACCTATGTGGGACTTTTTCCGTACAGTAAATTTATCAGAAATCAATAATGGAGTCAATGAATAACTGGTCCAGTAGACTGAATTGGTCATGGCTTTTGCTGTTTCTCAATAAAACAGTATCAATTCCCATCTCTATCCAAAGATCTAAAGGTCATTTATCTGTTTTAGTTTTTCAAGCTCTTCAGCCTGTCACGATCATTAAATTCTGTTTGACAATTAACTGTCATAGAGAGAATTATGATTCATGATTTAATTGTCTGTTCTGCATTTTAAATTCTTGTTATAGTTTAAGATTATGCTTACAACTCATTAAAAAGAGGCCCCATTTACTGGCATATAAGTGAAAATTCTATTTCTTTTTGGCCTGTTTTTTTCATTGAAATGCCAACTATTACAAATTAAATGCCTTTAGATAAACAGTTGGTGCGCTAATTCTCAGCTCCGGTGTGATATCTAATAGCTGAAGAGAGGACGATGGAAATGAAAGAAAATGTTTCAGTGTCTTGTTTTACTCACTTTGATATGGAACAACATTATATTATAATTAACAATGCAAGTTTTCTAAGGTGCTGTCACTATATTACTGAAATATCCCACTACTCGGCAAATGTTCATTTTGTGACTATAAATAAGAGTCTAATTTTTTTTTTCAGTTTTAAAAGTCTTAAATCTTTGAAAAAGTAATGATTTTCACAATAATCACTAATATTGACATATACCAAGTTCATCAGTAGTCATTTCGGCTGCTGGAATAATCATTGAAATGGGATCTTTCTGTTGAAAAAAAATCCAGTGGTGAAATTCTGTAATTCGCATCTGAGGTCTTAAAATGATTTGATATCAGTGTGTGAGCTATATGATTAATTAAAGAAGTCTGAAAACTCCAAAGTCTATAGGGAATGCATTATAAATTTAGAAGGTTCATATTATACCTTTGAAAAATAATTAAGTCTGCGGGAAGTTTCTTAGTTGCTTTGAAAACTCTAAATGTTTGGCAGTGTTGAGAATTAGCAGCAGGAACTGGCCAAGACTCGCCCATTTTCTCCTCTCCGACCAGTCGATGTGCACTCGGGTTCTGGGGAAGGTCAGCACAGGGGGAGCCAATCTGAGCGACACTGCTGTGGTGTGGAGCGGCCATATTGATTCAGGAACACTGGGAGGCACTGCTTTGTTACATGGGTGGGTCAGAAGTCAATTGGCTCTCGCTGCACTGTGTGGACAGCTACCTCAGTCAATTGGCATCAGTGTGACAGCAAAAACAGCCTTGGGTGCTGCTTCTCTCAGGAGACGAACAGTAGTGGCATTAGCACAAAATATTATAGGTGGAGGAAGCTGAAAGTAGATGGAACACTCATACAATGTTTGGTGTCTGTATGTTTGAAGGCTGCATTCAATATTTATGCAAAGTGATGGAGTCAAATGTGTTTTATGTGTTCCAGTTGAATATTAACAGCGTTTCGTTTAATCAAGTTTGACTGGCTAATACGGCTGCACGATATTGGAAAAAACTGACTGCCATTTTTTTTAAAACTGCGATATATATTAGGATATGAAAAAATACTGAGGAGTATATAATAGCAGTGTGGTGCTGACGTAAATGGTCAGACAAATAAGTTGTGTTTCATCCTATTTTGGCAACAGGTGGAACTGGAAGGCACTGTCGACACAGAACATGTTTTAATATCATCCTTCTTGTAGCCGAAATAGTTCTAGATAACTGACGTTGCATTTCTTTTTGGCACCAAGTCTTCATTTATGGTGATTTTCTCTGGTTCACTGCTCATTTTTCTCATTTTGTTGTTACGAGCAGCTCACTCCGAACTGATTAAGAACGATTGTGATTGGTGGATCGCATTGACTCGTACATCGCAGGACCTGCAGTGTGACTATTGCGTACAAATACATCACAATGACGATGCTCAAACGATATATTGTGCAGCTCAACTGGCTAATGTGGTTCTTAATAAATGTTAGTATCTTCTATATATATATCTTGGTGTTTTTTGTTGTTTTTTTTTTTTGCGAAGCCCAGCTGAAAATGCCACAAAACATTTTTCATTTATTTATCAAAATAACAGGACACTTCCATCATGAATCAATATAAAGTTTAATCTTCAACAACTTACAGTAGGCTACAGCTAGCATAGTGTAAAGGTGAAAAAATGGTTAAAGTGAACCTAAAAACGGCAGACCTATTTGCTCTCAAAATGGGTTTGAAATGAAAAGAAAAGAAATAGAAATATAAAAATAAATTCATATCACCAAATAATGGCTTGTCTCTTACATTCTGTTTTAAAATAAGCAAACGACTGTAATGTCTAATATGTGCATTTAGATTTTCCTAAACAAAATACCCCAAACTCAGTTAAGTTGTAAAGTTACTGTAGTGGGTTGCCCCTTTTTTCCCCTGAGTGTTCTCTTTTTTTTTTTTTTAGGATTGTATTCCTGAGCTCATGATATATGATTTGTTATCATTTCTTCAAACACAGACACACACAGGCTGTATTTGTCAGTCAGATTTACATCAAAATGAGATTTCAATGCAGTGACTCAGAGGGAGCAAGAATGAATAAAACAAACACTATATATAGAAGATAAAATATATATGCATATAAAACTATATATTAAATAATAAAAACTATGTTTCAAGTAAAAGGATCTATAATGCACAGTTGCATGGCACAGCAGTAGAGCCTGAATGCTTGAATGGTGCACGCATTAAGGACAATGAAAAAAGATGGTGATTTGGACTTGTTTTCAGTCATCGAGATTTCATTTCCTCTATAAGCAAACTCCTGCAGGTCAAAGATCCAATATGTAAGATTTACGTCGATTTAAAAAAGGATCTTTTTTCAGTAACGGAATATAGTATTTCTAATAATGGTTTCATGATCTTCAAAGGAGCCACTAATGTCTCCAGATAGAATGGATCATCTTTCAGTACAGCTAAATTGCGACGTTTCTCCAGTAGTTCAGAATGGACTTTATCTTCTTTTTTCCGTTTTTTAGCGGGTTGCATCCAGCGTTCAAGTGCGTTACTGTCACCTATACTGTCTGAGTGTGGCATTCATACTCTTTAACTGAAAATCCTAGAGGAGACAAAAAATGGCTTTAATGAGACACTTCTCGCCAGCCTGGAAATATTAATGCTACAAAGAACCCTTGATGCAATGCTTGAAATATACTTGTACTCGGCTCACTTATAATTTTTGTCTATAAGATAGACAGAATGAAAAAAAGTGTCAAAACATCAGCTCAAAAGTATTGCATGACAGTTTCTACTTGATAATTATGGTATTGTCATTCATGCAGAGTAAACCACTGCATAGTGCTGACCAATAAATCATATTTTCAGTGTGCACAATAAACTCGTTACAAAAGACAACCTGAAACACAATGTATAAAAACAGTCTTATAGAGCTGTGTATGATCATTTATATTTATTACCCCCGCCCCCCAAAGGGGAGGCGAGGGTATTGTTTTTGGCTTGGTTTTTTGTCTGTCTGTTTGTCAGCAACTTTACGCAAAAACTACAGGACCAATTTTCAGGAAAGGTGTAAGGTGGTCCAGAATAGATCCCATTAAATTTTGGTGAATGTAGGTCAAAGGCCAAGGTCACCAAAAATGTGTTTTTGCAATGATAAGAGATGGGGCAAATCAGGTAAAATGTTTGCGAGGGGCGGGGTTTGTTGTGCATGGCACCACTTGTTTAATTATTTTTTTATTTCTAAAAATGCACAAACACAGTATAAAGTGAGAGGGGGGCATAAAGCTTTAATTTGCTGTAGTTATAAATGTATTATTTTAAATCAAAATATATATTCTTCAGCATTGGTTTATTTGTTGCCAGTCATGTTATCATCGCAGTATTAAACAACACTATTGGAAATTGCCAATTTTCTTAAAAGGTCTATACAGTTGTATGTCAAATATATATATATATATATATCGATCTCATCGCCAACAAGTAAATGCTAAAAATATTGAAGCTATGATGTCATCAGTTTTCTTACCAAAGGCTGTGTCTTCATTCTGGGGAATCTCGCTGTATCTCTATCGACAATGGCTTAAAAGAGCCATATGACATACGGTTGAAAGACACTTTTGGATGAGGCAGAATAATTCTGCAATTCTGCAAATGTAGGATATCACCATGTGGAAATAGATGAGGCAGGGTGAGGGGAAAAAAGGTAAATGGCAGTCCTTCATTATAAAGTAACTCCTGGAATGCAGTGAACATCATAGATTGATGTTAGATTTCCAACAGTGTGGGAGGATCCGTAGGTGGATTTTTCCTTTAAATCTCATACTGATTGTGTTTTTTCACATCCAGAGCATCAAGAGTACCGAACCAAAACATCAAATGTTGTTGCAATTCAAATACTTACGCAGCCCGCTGAATCTGTCTGTGCTGTCTGTGTAGGAGGGTGAGTGAATTTTATGGAGCTAGATGACGGGTAATGTGGGAACGTTGTGGTACAGTACGACAATAAAAACCCATGAGATGTGGTTGATTGTATTGTTTGGAAAGTTGGGCAGAAGTTTGGTATTTGAGAGCTGACATTTTTGTACATTTAGCTATTTTAAAACAGAAAATTCATCGGGGTGCAGCAGTTAAAATGTAGCAAAAACACGACCTTCCCAGATATGTAAAACTTTGGAGCGAAAGTTTTGTCCATTTAAACTTCTCGGTCGCTTCCATTACAGCGTCGACTGTGTTGTGATGCAGTACATGTCCGCGCTGCTATGATTTGTCCAAAATATTATTGTAAATGACTGCTTGTGATTTGATTGAATAAGGCCCGCTCTGCTGATGCAAAAGGAGATCAATAAGCAGACTGTGTTGTCTCGCTCTGTGATGGTCAAATTACTGTGAGGTCCATTCCAGAGAAATTGTCTGCTGTGTAAACATACAAGTTGATATATATTAATGCCACATTTGTTATGGTGTATATGTATTGTTTATCATATAGGGACAGCAAACACAGTGCTTCCATTAAATCATTTGCAGTAGTCAGCAGAACATTTGGAGATACAGTATCTCTAGCACCGTTGAGAGTCTGTGCTCAGAGCTGTTATCTGATATAAGCTACTGGCACCTTCATGTGATCCATTTTTTTTGTAGATGAGAAGAAGAAAAGAAAGAAATCTCATTTTACTGCCTCAATTAGAGTATTTACTTTTGAAGGTGTCATATTTAACAATTTTCATTTGCTCTTGATAAAAAATAGCTCTTATTATAGCTTATAGATGTTAGGAAAGTAGGAGATCTGCTGTATTATAGACCGTGAAAAATGTAATTTTACTCCCCATTAGTAACCTGTAGTCGTAATAGCCGATTTTCCATGATGGCATCCATCCGGCACGTAAAGAAGAGATTACAGAACCAATGGAAAGAACCAGTTTATGACAAATTAACTCTTTAACCAGCTGGAGTTTGTGTGACCGGGGAAGGACAGACAGAGGATGATGATGTTAATTATATCTAACAATTATTGTAACTCATATTAATTTAAGCAATCTGCACTCCTAAACAGCATGTTTAGAATACTAATGTACTGCACCATTTTCCCTCTGTCAGATTTGGAGGTTTTGTAGGAAATACGTCATTGAAATCATTATATTGATTTATATTTTTTGCTTTATAATAGAGAAAAATGAATCATGTGCAGTAATGCATCAGCTATATTAATGTGAGTGTTTCTCTCTGACATATGCACCAACGTCTGAGATTATTATAGCATTATAAAAATGAAATTACAGTAAATATTGCACTGAACAGTCACAGTTAGATAAATAGCAATGAATTCTATCAAATGTAAATATGAAATGCAAGTGTAAATACACTATGATTTGAGTTGAAATATTAGGAACTGACATATTTCAGCTCATGGTGTTCAGCACTCATTCTAGTAGTGATGCTGTTTATTAATAGCTTCATATTATAATAACATATACTTAAGACACTAGTTACATATGAGAGACAAGCGAAGATAGCAGATAGTTTGGGATTAAACTTTCTGGGCTTAAACTTTTCGTTGAAACTCATGCTTTTAAGACATCATCTCTGATCCGTGCAGAAAAAAAAACAGACTTATTCTCTTCCACCAAAGGCCACTTTGTTTTGATTTTAGTTCACTTAGATTTAATAGCAGCACTGCACTGTGAACCCATATCGGTGTGTGAATTCCTACTGGGGGCTGAGCGTGGCACAGCACCTTTTGAGTCAGCCTTTTGTGCAGTCCAACCCCTGAGCACTTTTTCCTCTGACCGTCGCTCACTACAGGTCCAGTCCTCCCGAAAAGAACCTTAACAGAGCCAGAAAATTGGGGTTAGACACGGGGCCAGACAACACATCAATGCACAGAGGTCAAAGCCATCAAATAATCGTAGCCAGCTTGGGAGGTAGGAGAGCCCATTTCCTGACACTTTGGGGCTTGTGGGTTTCAGAGATAACATTAGAAAAGATGCGGCGACGGGGACCGTGCCGTCGTCAGGCAACGGCACTGCAGCATCCTCGCAGTCTCAAACCGTCAAGACGACACTCAGGTTATTTAAAGGAGGATGATTAATGTGTTGAGAAATGGCAAGCACCTGCCCCAGCCAGCCTCCCTCCCCAGTTTGCAAGCGTGGGTGTGTGAGTGTGGGTGTATGCACAAGTGTGTGTGTGTGTGTGTGTGCGCGCGCACGTATGTGTGTTCATTTACATGCGTTGCATTTATGGGCGCAGTTCCTTTTGTTCATGACTGTGTGTGAATATTTTGCGCATTTTTGTATCTTGGTGTGCTGTCGTGTGCATTTTTCCACGCACATGCCGGCTGGTGTGTGTGTGTGTGTGTGTGTGTGTGTGTGCGTGCGTGTGTGCATTGCGCTGACTGGGCCAGTGTGCTGGCAATTAGAAAAACCACCAGTGGCAAGGTGCACATTAATCATGTTCCTCAGCTGAAAGAGAGAAATGGGGCGGAGATGGGGGGAGGAAGTGGAGGAGGAGTAGGAGGAGGAGGAGAAAAAATAATGAGAGAGTGTGTCTGAGGTATTCAGAGCCGCTCAGTTGCACTGTTTGGTCTGACATGATGTTGGAAGCATTTATGAATAAGCAAGGTCATGACAATAGGCCCAAACCCAGCGGGCAGGGAGAACCAGAGGTTGATCTATCTGCACTTTCTCCACAGGGACAACTTCAGCTGAGGAATGTGTCTTGCTTTCATTGTTCTTGATAATGTATAGTGTAAAAGGAAGCGAGCTGGCTTGTTTTACGGCTGCTAAAACATGATGTATCAGAGTCAAGAGGCAGCCAAAAGAGGGGAGCTGTTACCTCTGTCGTAGCGTTAGTTTCCATAATAAAATAATGTCATAAAACATACTTGAAAAGGTGCATTAGGAGAAGTCTGCTTCTGCACAGTTGAATTTGCAAGTATTATTCTACTACTCATATTAAACAAATGGATGTGTGCCGTATGGCTACTGATGCCCACGCACTTTTAGGACAGCTACTTTTAACATGTTTTTAGTATCATTTCTAATGTCTACAATTCAAAATCAGTGACATGTTATAACACAATGGATGAATGCGGCTGTTGTACAATACTATAAGATAAGATAAGATAAGATAAGATAAGATAAGATAAGATAAGATAACATGAAATTCGTGTTACTTCATGCAACATACGGATAGTAAGATAAAAAAATAGGGATTAAATGTATAAAAATATTTACCAAATCTGAAAACTACAGTATGTCC
Organism: Ostorhinchus cyanosoma; assembly: GCA_029814465.1. Taxonomy (NCBI): domain Eukaryota; kingdom Metazoa; phylum Chordata; class Actinopteri; order Kurtiformes; family Apogonidae; genus Ostorhinchus; species Ostorhinchus cyanosoma. The sequence continues at coordinate 13,283,806 of JAPTYQ010000013.1, read as the reverse complement.
ATAAA
>JAPTYQ010000013.1:13272030-13282123 GCA_029814465.1 Ostorhinchus cyanosoma | reverse complement strand
ATGAGGGGGAGGAAAGGTGCAAATGTAAATATAGCCAGTGTGGGAATATCAGAATAATTTCAATTTAGTATCTTTAGCGTAAGATGTAAGGTAGGGGTGTCAAACTCATTTTAGTGTAGGGGCCATTTACAGCCCAATATGATCTGAAGGGGGCCGGACCAGTAACACGGTAACAGTGGAAAAAAAGTGAAATTACATTATGAAAGTGTTTACATCGACAAAGTTTCCTTAAATGTTTGAAAAACCTGAAGTTTCTTTAGAAAACTTAGTGCAAATTTAACACTATTCTGCCTCAGGTTATCGTTTATACATGTGCATTACAACTTATAGATCATGGTGGATCTACAAATGCACAAAACATTTAATAAACGGTAGAATATTGTTAAATTCCACTTCCTTCTCATAAGACATGTCAGGTTGTACATATTTGTTCCGGTTATTCCCATTTTGTGTGAAAGAATAGTTTGCAAATGACCTCATTTTTAGGAAATTGTACTTTTTACTCTAAAACACAAATACAAATTTGGAGTTGTCATTATTTATAGTTTGTTATGATAGTATTTTACTGGTCTGATCCATTTTAGATTATATTGGTCTGTATGTGATTTTAACACCATTGATTGTTAATATCTTCATTTATGCATTTCAAAAATAGATCCCACAGGCCGAAAGGGATCTTGTGGCGGTTCAGTTTTGGCCCCCTGGCCTTATAGTTGACACCTGTGATGTAAGGGATGCCACCTGATGTAAATTGATTTCTTTGCCTCAAGATCCATCTGGTAAAGTTTTGTCTTTTTTGTTTGTTTTACAGATGTATGATCGCTGATGAGGTAAGCACACACGACGCTGGCTCAGGAAATCTATAACTCCCCCCTCAAAAAAAAAAAAAAAATTAACCTGGGACTGTGCTGCATGCCTTCCAAATTAATTTGTCAGGCCTGTGCAACACTCCCACGTGCCTAATCAGTTTTGACACTAGAATCATTCTGAGACCTTATTACTCTTGGGCCTCACATCAGCTCGGCCGTCATATGCAATTTACCGCAGAGTCGGCGTGCGATTGACTTGTTTTTCTCCCCCTTCACTGTGCGTTGATTTGGTCGGTCCAGATGGGTCTTGGGAAGACGGTTCAGGCCATCGCAGTGGCATACACCTACAGGCAGGAGTGGCCTCTCCTGGTGGTGGTGCCATCGTCCCTGAAATATCCCTGGATCGAGGAACTGGAGAGGTGGATCCCTGAGCTGCAGCCCGGAGACATCAACCTGGTGGAGAACAAGAGCGACACCATGTAGGTCATCTGAACACGCCCCTCTGCGTCTCTGCTTCTAAAATACAAATGCATACGGTTGATTCTGGCCCCATAGATAACTGATTCATCGACTTTCTGTCTCGTAAAGCCGCACTAATTATTGCTCTTATATTAAAAATGGGTCAATATGCGTATAGTGACTATATGGTAAGTCTAGAATTTGTTTGAGATTGATATATTTTCAAAAGAGAAAATGCAGTTTTATTGTCTCATAAACCCATCCCCAATCTCCTCCTTTGTCTGCGAACCTGGCCCGAGCAGAAAGTAGCCATATATCATTAAAGATAATCAAACTATCTTGTGTTAAGCAAAATTCCTGCTTATTCCTCAGCTGGAATATTATGCAAACCATTAATGTGGCTTGTTATAGGTCAAAATTAGCTGGAATATCTTATTAAGATGAAGTACGTTTTTGTAAAATACGACTTCTTTATTAATGAATATGCTATGACAATATTATTTTTCTTTGTCGAGAGAAAAAAAAACCCTCATCTCCCAGAGGCAAGGAAATTCCTTTTTCCAGTGCGTGAGTGGTGTGATTGAGGAAAAAAATATTAATATTTTTTTTTGTTTGATTGATTTTCATGATTGTCTAAAAAAAGATCATTGAATACCCCTATTTATGACAATAGGAAATCATTTCAGAGTAAATGAGTGAGCTTCTATGTATATGGCTTATTAGACAAAACAAATCCACAAAATAATGTTTAAGTGTAAATGCTTATTTCCAACATCTGTCAGACAACATGAAACCTTCATAATATCCTCCGATACCCAATCTCAGTCAGCTAAAATGCATCACCAAAAACCAAAAATAACCAACATAATCAATTGCATGTTATCTAATGTCCATCTCCAGGTCTGTTCCAAGTCTCCGGAGCTTGTAAATATGTTTGGGATATCTATGCAAAGTAAATAAACCTACATGTTATGTCCATATTGCATAGAATTATTTAAGTGAAAGGTTTCAGGCATTATTTGGATCTAAACAGAAATTGCCCATATGCCTTGAGTGGCAAAGTCATTTCTGCTGACTCTTGTTCAGATAACCCCCTGCATTTAGCATTTAGAGGTTATAATTGGCCTAAAGAGATGAAAAAAGAATGTGAACACACTTGGTCAGCCAAGTCGGTGTGAAGCTGAGGCAAGAACCAGCGGTGTGATAGACAGACAAGTTGGTCCTGACAAATTAATCTCAAAGTGTCCCTCGATGTCAGGAGCCAGCAGGGGCCGATGTTTGACAGAGCTGACAGACAAATCATGTCAAGGCGACATCTGCAATATTGAACAAGAGCTGAAATTTCCAATGCAGGAAGTGGAAAAAATGCTGCTGTGGAGAAATGTGCCTCATTTTCACAGTGGTTTGTATTGATTCAGGTTTGCAGTATATTTCTGCATTGTTGACTAATGTGGCGTATCAGCCCGAAGAACAGCATATCCTTACTTTTATTGTCGCCTCAACTTTCCCCTTAGTTGCTTTAGTTTTTTTTTTTTTTATTTTTGAATGAAACAAACTTTCCACATTGGTGGCTTGGAGGAAAAAAAAACTCCCCACCTCACATCACAGATGAGGCGCAAAGAGGTTGTGAAACCCCTCTGGGGAAAAAATGCGTCCTTGAACCCGATGTGTTAATGACTGAACAGGGAAGCAGGAGGAAATTATGCAGCACCTCCTCTCAGTGTTTTGACTCACTTGTTTTGTACAACATGAATGGCACCTTAGGTTTATTTCAGCTCGGAAAATGTGTGTGGCGAAGGCAAAGAGTAAGAGCCTGACAGATGCTGGAAGTGTTTTTGATTTCTTGGCGGCCCTTATTGAGCCTCATGCCGCTGAACGTCACCTTTATGGTTCCACATTCGGTGTTTGTTTGTTTATCTGTGACTGCGCCTGTGTGTAACCTGGAAAATATAGATATTGCGTCGCTGCTTCAGAATGGATTCCTTAAGTGCTGAAGAGGAGTTGCACGAGGAACCTACAGCCCCAGATTGTGGATCTGTGCATCTCTGCCACATATCGTTTTTACCTTAAGCTGTCGGTTTCCAGTACAGTAAACACTTACACGTGTAAACAGATGTGAAGTGTCAATTTACCTCTTGACACACAACACACACCACTGATTTAAAAAAAAAACAAAAAAACTTGTCACAGCATTTATCAAATTTAACCATACGCTTCAAACTAATAAACCCTTTTCTCCATGATATCCTGGTTTTCCATAATGCAACGACACAGTAAATTTACCAAAAAAAAAAAAGAAAATGTCAGTTACAGTTGAATAGTCAACAAAATTACCTCCTTTCTTTCCCTACTTTTCCTTGAACCCTGAGGAAACCATAATGAGGTCAAGGAAAAACGTGAAGGAGAATTCATAAAGATTTAGGAAAAAGACAACTGTAGTGCAGAAACAATCCGACTTTGCTAAGTAATTATGCAATGTAGGAGCTTATTTGCATATTTCAGCTAGGATGAAACTACAATGTTGAGAAGATGGACTACTAAAAGCGCATTATAGATGCTCATTTTTCTGACCGTATTGTTTCATGCATGGACAACCTGGTTCAAAATATGATTTAATTACCAAGGTTGGAATTGAAATGGAAAATAGGCTGTTAGTCAGAAACGTGTGAGAAAATGCTTATGACATCGACAGCAGTTGCTCACACTTACCTCCTGTCCACTCCTATTTATCGACATGAGTCAGGCCTATAGATCTACTGTACAGATCATCATTCGAACACAATGCACACTCTCCCACCTCATTAGTTTGTTCACCAAGAGGGCTATTTCATTGGTAATTACATTTGCAGTCAGTTCACCACATGCACAGTTAGTTTACTGGAGCTGGTATGTATTTCAACCGTGCACTGTTTATATGGAGTGCATTCACATTAAAACTAGATGGTAATGATTATAGTTTTATATCATAGTCAACATCTCCTCGTTTTGTTGCCGTTATTTGAAGTGCCTTTATATTGCATTTACCTCCTTTATTATATTTTTGGTATTTCATTTGTTTTGCATATATTAGGGGCAAATAAAACCCCACTTTTTTCTTATATTTTAATCCTGTCTCCTCATTGCTTTACCGCTTGGTCTCTTGCATTGCATTATATTGCGTTATGGGATTATCATCTCAATAGATAAATGATTGTGAAGAGCAAAATACGTCAATAATGATTTCAGCGCCAGCAGGTTTAATAACTGATATTTTCCTTCTCCTTTACAGTACACTTAATATTATTGGGTCGTACACCAAGCAAGACATTTAAGAACAAGCATTTTTCACCATTTTCTGACGTTTTATTGATCGAACAATCTATCTGTTGTTTGAGAAAATAATTGACAGATTTGTCGATAATGAAAATAACTGTTAGTTGCAGCCGTGGTCCAGCGTATCCTCTGCTAAGGGAGATAGAAGAAGGAAAATTCAAGCTCCTTTCTGTAGCATTTAGAGAGTTCGACCGGCTCTTATCATGGCTGCCACTTTGATACTTCCAGGTCATTTCACTCAGGTAGGAACCTTCCCAAGCAAAATAGAGGATTTGACCTCAACTAAACTGTGGTAACCTCGATGATATTTTGAAGGGCAATATAAGTTATTTGAGTAGGTCATATGGGTTAATTATTATGTTTTTTTTCCCTCCTTTTTAACTATTTTCATGTCTCTACCCGTGACTGTAAGTACTATTTTTAGTTGCATATGTGAGTGGTAGTAATTGATGTGTGTCCTTGCTCCTCCAGGGGCATCAGTCGAAGTAAGGTGACCGTGCTGGGCTACGGTTTGCTCACCACCGATGCTCGCCTGCTGGTCGAGGCTCTGAGCAGGCAGCGTTTCAACGTGGTCATAGTGGACGAGTCACATTACCTAAAGTCCCGGAACGCAGCACGAACTAAGATCCTGGTTCCATTAATTCAGAGTGCCAAGCGGGCCATCCTCCTGACTGGTACCCCCGCCCTGGGCCGCCCTGAAGAGGTAGAATAATAAACATTTCTTTCATGTGAATATATTGATACTGATTTATTTTACTCCTTTCTGTTGTACCAAAGCAGCTGTTTTCCGGTTGCATTCAAATCTCCTTCATAACAGGCGCTGTATTTTTAATTAAGAATAAACAAAGGGCTTAAGAGGAAAGAACAAAGAAATAGTTTAACAGATTATGGAGATTCATATTCCTCTGAAGGGATGCAGTGCTTATAATCATGATAAAATTAGTCAGACAGGGAGTTAACACTGGTTTCAGCTCTGGTGTTTCCATCTCACAAAGGTGTTTCACTTTGCAGGACAGGTGGATCGCCATGGTAACTTAGCCTGCAGAGCTAACATACTCTAGAGCAGATCCAAAAAGCCAATTAACTCTCACCGGCATCACTTATCCTCGAGGATCCCGTGGACTTATTTCAATAACCTTTGTTGCAAAAACTTCATTTACAAAACCCGATATGAACAGACACTGCACAGCAATAAATGAGACAAGTAATAAAAAGAAGCACACGGAGAGGGGGGGGACTATTGAATTTAGAGACAATAAGATGGGCTGTTCACAGGACAACGGTGTTTGGAGAGCGGCAGAGCCATTTCCCTCTCCATAATGATTTATGATATCATTTTATATATGTTATATTGAGGCGGTAGATTGCAGCCATATTCCTTCATTGCAGACCTGGTAGATGTGGTGGACTTTGTGAATAGAAAATGTTTTTATAGTCTCAATCTAAGGACACAATACAGTATCAGTAACAAGTGCTGCCTGTCCACTGTACACTAATGATAGGGCAGTGATAAAGCTTTGTGCTTAGGCATTCACAGCATCTCTTCTTTTCCTCCAGTGATCCTTTTTGGCCTCAGCAGTCTTACAGTTTGACAGTTTATTTAATTTATTTTTTTCTTTAGTGGTGCATGTGCATCATTAAAACAATCCACAATGATGGCTTAATAGTTGTCACTTCCCTTACACTATTTCCTAATTACGGAGCTAATTATATATCTAAGTTGTTCAACACAAGCTTAAGCCTATTTTATAACTATAGCCTTTATAAATTTGCATACCATACAGAATATTCCTATTTCCCATCTTGAAAAATAGGTCACGTATATTCAAAGCTGTGTAGTTTTTGGCAGGAGCTTGTTAAACAAAAGCAAATGCCTCTTGTCTTACCGATTGGTGTGTATGGGTTAAAAAACGCTGCCATGTAAGGAGAAAACAAAGAACGCTGAAGTCAAAGATGACATAAAAGCTCAGAGGAAAAAACGTTTTAGGCAATCTTCGACATTTAGGAATTTAGCCACTGTGATGGAGGATCAATCAGAGGTCAACGCAGATAATTATGACTGTAAAAATGACATAATTTCAGAGCTTATGCTACTATATAATTGACAATACTAAGTGTAAAAAGCACAGTGATGGCAACCACGCAAGTAACACTCATCCATATGGATCACATCCACAGCTGCAACACCTTGTCAATCAAAAAATGCCAATATCGCATCTAGTTTAGAAAGCACCAGGAAGTGTCAGTCAGCCCCGAGACACACACCATATAGTCAGTTTGATTGGCTGAATGTATGACGTAGTAGAAACAACTAAAGGAACGCCTTTATATAATCAGGATCAGAGAAATTCAGACAATTCCTTAAGGCAACTGCATGATTTATATAGATTATTTTAGAATCAGTGTTAGTTTCACATTAGTTTCTTGTATTTTCACATTGCATTGTATGTTTTCGTATTATGTTAATGAAACCTTTCTCTTATTTTTTCTTTCTGCAAGTCGTTTTTTTAGTGGTGCTTAAAATCACGGCAGCGAAATAAACCATTTCTAAATGCGGCAGAGACATGAATGAGTCACGTTTCTGCCCAAAGCTGCTATTAGTGTCTTAAAATACTTTTAAAAATGAAACTGAAAGACTTTGTAGGGTAGCTAAAAATGGTTTTATTTGATGCTAGAGAAAAAAAAAAGTCAGGGTTTTACCTACCATTTTAAGTCTTATGTATAATATAAAAGTAATGTGAGCACAACCTGAGACAAAATGATATAAATTCAAAACTATCTGTTTATAACCGTCTGACCCCTTCATTAAGTTTTATTTTAAAATTTTTGATGTTTTCTTTTTCTGAAAATGTTGTACAAAGCTAAGGGGGGGAAAAATTCCAGAATAATGTGACATCATGTATTTTTTAATTGAAAACATGCAATTTTCTGGCAAGAGGAGTCCCAAACTATTGGTTTTCTTCTAATATGATAGTTGGCAAAATCAATTAATTTACAAATACTTTATTTTGCATGTGTCTGTGGTCATCACAGCACCTTATTGGTTCCATATCTCAGTTAAAATTACACTGAAATAAGTAATGAACATTTATTAGATTACATTAGATATACTATATAACTGTATACATATTTGCCGTGTGGAAGACAGAAAAGAAGAGTCACAAACAGAACTGGTTTATACTGCTGTGTTTTACACTCAACAAATATTTAACATTTATTTTCTACCTCTCCAGTAAAAAAACCCCCCAAAAAAACAGTTATTAAACTATTCTATCTTAAAGGTATTCTGTGAAGTTTTACATTGAAGTTCCTCTAAAACATTCACAACAAGGATGGAATTAATATTGCAACAGTATATCTGTTCCGCATATCGGTTACTTGTGTCCTCGATTAGTGTGAACAAAAAAACTCAATTGATCCTTTCACCAAAAAACCAAAACAAAAAAAAAACATATGTGCAAATGTTGGTAAAACCTTGTAATGGTTCAAAATTATGTGAAAACAACTGCATTTTTTTTTATTATCAAATAACATCAAATATTTTAGTGCGAAAATCACCCAAATCCTACAAACATGAGCCCCCACCCACCCAGAACACTAGGGAAAACCCTGTAAGAGTGGAATTCAGCAAAACTAACTTAATAAGCCGGTTCCTCAGAGCTGACATCATAGCTTTTGTTTTTAGACTCGCGTGTTGACTACGTTGAGGTGTCTTTGTGAAATGAGCTTCAGATCCCACTGTCGTCTAACTGACACACTGCTGTGAGAAAAACTTAATTATTGCCTCGACCCATCATGATAATTAACTGATGGAATGCAGGCAGCTAATTAATTCCAAAATGATGTGAAGTTTGTACTTGCGAGAAACTGTGAGAAGGTGTATCTTTGAGAAAGTGTGTGTGTGTGTGTGTGTGTGTGTGTGATACGTGCCACCGTGTCTTTGCCATTGCCTGACTGCAGTGGCGAGGTTAGTTTTTAGATATCATCTCCCTCTCCCTCTCTGCCACTAGAATCTGAAACTGAATATAACATTTTATCATCCCCAGCATAAACCTGATAAGCCCTGTCCCTGCCTCTGTGCCAGTCTCCTCACTGCCATCATTACTCACTGTGGCTCTGACATCGCGTTAGCACACAGCTCAGGGCATGCTGCACCGTTCATGATGTGCCCTCATTCCACCCACCTATTATATCAACAGTGTGAAGGGGGAAAATGCAAAGCTCCTGTTGAACAAGTGCTGAATTTAGAACATTGCTCTGACTGTGGCTGCTTATTCAGATTGCCTTGCTGATGATTACCTGTCATTACTTCAGAAATTGCCACAAATACTGGAAATTGACAGAATGTGATGTGTACACACCGGCACGTTGACATTTGCACACTCGCACACATGCAGATTCTTGCATATTCTGGAGATTTGTTGCAACCGGTGATGTATTCAGCCTGTACTTACTGCACAAAAAGGCTCTCGAAAATGCTACTGTATGTCATTTTCAGATAGCAGCAGCAGTTTGTGATTGATCTGATCTGAAGTGAAGTCAAGTAATGCAATGGATTTGGGATTTTATCATTCCAGCAGTTACGTCAGGAAGGTTCACTCTTTTTATTATTGGGCCAATCAAAGTGTACGCAAGTCTTTAAAATGTCTTAACTGAAATCTTAGGCCATAGAAATGTGTAAATCACCTTAAATATGTATTTGTGATATCGTAATAGTCACAAACCTTTTATCTCATTTCTAATTTCAGTTCCTTTTTTTTACTGTGAGGTAATATTTTCTACTTAAAAGTCAATATTTGTGCCTTCACCTTTTTACTCTTACTCCTTTTTTTACCTGTGGCAAAAAAAGTGGATTAACCCCTGTGTGGTGTTAGTATTTTTGTTCCTCAGTCAGTGTTCATGGGTCTGGTGGACCTGCTAGAGTTTTGGGTTTTCAGAACAACACAATCAAACAATTTAATGTTAAAATACTCAACAGATGTTTACAAGTCATATGAACCGCAAACATGGCTAATATTTGCCCTTTACTTTTGTTAGATCACATTTACAAATTAATGTGCAACTCATTTTTTTTGTAAAATCTAATTAAAAAAAGAAAATCAGTTATAATCAAGTGGAGTGAGTGGAAAAAAACATTTACAAATGAAGCAAGATGTTTTACAACTAAACACACCAAACACTTTGTATGTAATATAAATGCGTAGGGTGGGTGTACAGTATGCGGCCATTGAAAATGTGTTTTGATTTATGTTCTTCACAGAAAATAAGCCAAAGCTAATGAATTTCAGGTTGAAAAAATAATTAATTGTTTCATTTTTCTTTTGATTAAAACTGAAAACGGGTTCCACAGACCCGAACACCATACAAGGGTACTACCACATATCTACATAAGACTTACATCTTTATATAATGCCATACAATTATCTAAACAAGAGCACATAGAATACATAAAGAAGAAATGGGAAAAGGAAGTGAAGGTAATGATCACACAGGGGAGCTGGGAGAAAATATGC
>JAPTYQ010000013.1:13141387-13172053 GCA_029814465.1 Ostorhinchus cyanosoma | reverse complement strand
TCTTAGTTAACTTAAATCTGTCCTGTGTTAAAGGTCCTCAAAACAGTCAGAGCCCATGCAAAATTAAAGTGGTTCCTTAGAGGTCCGTGCTCTAACGTTCCACCAAACGGAATGAAAATGAGTGTCATAGCTTTTCACATATAACTGCTACAGACATTTATGATCACATCGCCTCTTTATTCAAAGGTTCTCACATATCCAGACTTATCTCCACGTTTTTGCTAGATCTATTCCAGGGCTGTAGATAGGTCTGGCACCCTCCACTGTAGATGTGAAACTTATCTGGGTTATTTGGCTAGTTCTTGGACTGCGCAGAGAAGAGGATGCTATAACAGTGTGTTTGCAAAAATAGTTTTATGAGAGAAGTCGCCTTGATGGAACATGCACAAATGAGGAAGCATGTTACGGTGTTGAAATGACTAAATCGCAACAAAAGAAAACGGCGCACAAACAGAAGTGCCTCTTGCCATTTTCAGGATGTAGTGGCAGCTCTGAGGTGGTTGTCCTTTCATGTGGTGAGGGAGACTTTCAAAGCAGAAATGCTCAGATAGAGGATGGAAGGAAAATGACAAACCTGACAGTAAAGGATGAAAATATTCACCCTTATTCCAACAGAGTGCCTCCAGTCAACCAGAACACAGCTTTAGATAATGTTTAAAGCACATACCAAATCATTCTAGATAAAATAATTGAACTAAAAGCTTGGTCTTGAACTCTAACCATGTTTTTGTTGCTAATATTTATTAGGACACTACTTCCACACACTGCATTTATTTCCAAACCTTAACCACCCAATGCTCCTTTTAAAGTTTTTATCATGTTTTTAGCCACATTTTATGTAAATGTCTCCTACTGTTTTGTCATAATATGATTCATTCATTCATTTCATTTATTTGTTTATTACGAGCATTCACAGAATACATGCAAATTAAAAAAAAAAAAAAGATTCCAAAATCATTCATTTACGCTCAAAAAGGAGTGGGAAGAAGAAAAACAAATTTAATCCCAACCCCATCCTCATCATCAAATAACTTAACATATTTAACATTTTAGATACTCACTCCTGTCCTTAGATTTCAAGCCAGAACAATGAGCAAAATAAGCTTAAACCAATTTAGAATCAACTCATTCGACAGTATTTACATTATATAACCAAAATGGGTGTGAAAAATAGAATCAGAGTACATTCCTGTTTTTGTACGTTCTCTGATTAGCTTTTTGTCAGTATCTGCACATGTGGGCCGAAGACAACTGTCTATCCCTCGTGTTTCAGTTCAGTTTGATCCAAATCTAACTAATTTACTTTCTTGGCTGTAGAAAACTGTAAATGGGTTCATCAGAAAACACACAAAAGTGTTCAGATGGGTTTAACATTCCTGATGAGTGTATGACTTGTGTTATACTTTACAAAAAAAAAGAAAAGCTCCATCATAATCCACAGGTGAATACTAAACAGGCAATGAGTGAAGACACCTGTAGGCAGCACCTACACAGTAGTACGTATCCCACTGTAGCATACGATTCCCTGTGGGTTTTTTAACCTCATTTCTGCATCTTCATCAGGCTGATTTACAGCCATTTAATGATTAAGTTCCCCCACAGCCACTAGTTATGTAGGCCAGAAACATGCCTGTGATTTAGATGGTTGTACCCGAGGCATCTGATAGATAATAGAAAGTCAAAGGTCGCCGTGATTGATTTTGTGCAATTATTGTTTTTCATCAACTGGTCTTATCCACACAGTCAAACAGGCTCACATTAATCTCAGCATTTTGGCACGCAGACCTTTATTAGAGGTCCGTTACTGCAGTTTGCCTTCATTATTTCCTGCTTTGCTGTCATGAGTACTCCTTGAGACTTATTTGTTTTTAAATTTTCTTTTATTGTGAAGTACCCCTGTGCTGCATATATTTGTTTAAAATGAATGATTTGGATACATTCATGCTTGTGTGTGTGTGTGTGTGCGTAAAAAAAAATAACAGTTTACATTACTGTAGTGCTCTGAGACAGGCTGAGCTCACTAAAGACATCACATCAGCTCAAAAAATTAACTTCAGCATAGATGGATGGTTTGGGAGGGCAGCGCAATCACAGCTTGTTTGGGCAATTTACAGCAGTCTGGGAAAACATCGAAGAGTAGTCAGTGTACTGAGACGATCACTATTTCATTCTGTGTGTGTTTGTAGCTGAATGAGATGATCCGCGCCCCAGTCGAAGGGGATTTCTGGCAGGTCGACCACATCCGGCCGGTCTACAGCGGAGGAGGACAGTGTTCTCTTGACAACCTGCAGACGCTCTGCACCGTCTGCCACAAAGCCGTACGTGCACATTCCACTTCACTGCACCCATAAGAACAGCTACACCAGCTTTTAGAGCCACAGGGCTTAAGGGGCAAAAGCAATTTGTCTAACATTTAAGGTGCACAGTGGACCGACCTCTCCCTAATCCCCATATAAAAAGAAAGACTCATCACTCATGTTGAGGATTATATATGGTGGCAATAATGTGATACATGGTCAAACACATTGATCAAAAGTCATACCATCCCTCACAAAGCCTTATATTGGCAGTAATATGATCATATGATGGAGCGTTATGTCATATTGATATATAACATTTCTTCCACAAGGCCCTATATCTGTCTTGAAAATACGACTTCTGTCAATATTTCATAATCACAGACAATTCAGTTTTTAAAAACAGAACTGATTTGTGACTAGAGGTTTTGGGAATGAAATCCACCTTTCATTGTAATCCAAAATGTGCTTTACTTTCACGCCAGCACGGATTTTTGTCAAGAGTGGGTGTCAGTTTGTTTCATTTTGGAAGGAAAGCCTTTATATTTTGACATCTATAAACTGATGTGGAGAACTGCACCTTCAGATAAGGGGATCCTCTCACACTGTTTATGCCACCGCTCAGACACTTTAATCAAGAGATGCTCAATATATTGATCTCACTTTTCTCTTCAGCGCCGACTGTAGATTTAACCTCTTACATCATGTTCCATTTTTCTTCACAGAGGACGGCTCAGCAAGCCAAAGAACGCAGCCAGATGAAGAAGAGCGTCGCAGCCTCCAAGGTTGCATCAGACATCACCAGATTCTTCGTCAAGAAATGAACCACAAACGAAATGACAGATAGGTTTCGTACTGTAAATAGTGTGAAAAGTGTAAGAAATTTTCCCAAATGTCGAAAGCGTGGTATTGGCATCATAGAGTAGAGTGGTGTATCATGATTCAATAACCAAAATCACATGAAACCATCTGAAATGCCATTTAGCCCAGCAGATTAGGATAAAAGGCTACCTTCCTTTTGAATCTGTACTCCTTCAAGGTCCATACTTTTTCATCATCTCACTTTCTGATGAAATCACTGACATCCTGTTTAGGGGTCAGGTGGCTGACTTCGCTGCAGGGGACACTAGTGGTGGAGATTTACCTAAAAACAGTGATGACTGCATCAAATGCAAATTCAGCCAACTCTACTCTCGTCCCCGAACCGTCACGAGTGCGGTAGTTTTGATTTATGATGGCCCCCTTTTGCTCGAGGCTGAAATGGAGCAGGTTGTTTAGAGAGATGCTGCTATTTTAAGATTTTGCGAACTTAGTGAAAAGTAGCAGGTGAGAGATGAATTGGGGGCTTTGTGATTAAAACTCCACGGCAGAAAACAAAACTGAGTGTCCTCATTGGCGCCCTCAACAAGTGACACCTTGTAAATCTTCCTCTTTGGAAGATAGATGAACGCTCTCCAGTGAAATAAAAACCTATTTTTTGCGCTTCACATTGTCTCCTTCTGTTCCTCTGGTGCTTTAACCGCACTTTGGACTGTAAATACACCAAGACGTTGCTTGTTCTGACAAGCTAGCAAATCGTTTCATCGCCTGAAGTCAGGAACATTATTGTCCATGTCCACGCATCTACCTCCTCTTCAGCTGTGCTTGATGATCTGAACAGAGCTAAAGTCAGTCAGGAGGGCTATGTTTAGAGAGACGGAGAGCAGAGTTACTATGGAAACAAGGCTTCAGGTTCAGCAATGTCAGGAATATTGAATCTGTTCTTGTGAGAGTTATACAATGAGCCAGACAGACATCAGAAACTCCAATCAATATCAGCAGCCTCCTGTGAAAATGAGGCCGTCACATTCCTCCACAGCAAAATTTTACTTCCCCTCGCGCTGCCGAGGCTCCGCGGTTGACGTCGCAGGTGTCGTCATGTCACGATTTGTCTGTCTGTCAGTCGTGTCAAACTCCAAACTCAGCAAATTCCGACATCGGTGGAAAGTTTAAAATTTTTCTGTCAGCCCCAACTTCTCTCAGCCTATCACAGCACCTGGTTAAAGCCACAACTTTAAACTTTCTCTGAGCCCATGTGGGTGCGTATGTGGGTGTGTGTGTATTTCCCCTACGGCTGCTCCAGGTCTCCACTTAATAAGGCCGTTGTTCCTCTCCTGTCCAAACCGACAAGCTTTGTGAGTAATGAACATCTCCCAGGCAGCCTTCCAACAACTGCAGGTTTCAGTGTCAGTCCCTGTCAGCAGCCAATGACTCTGATCTGCTGTTTTATTACACCCAAAAGGTGTGTGTGCAAGTGTGTGTGGAGAAAGAAGGGGAGTTAGGAAGGAAAGTAGTAAGAAAGTGTAGCTCAGCGTGTGTCTGCATTACACAAATAAATTGTGTTTGGCAAAGGAGAGTGTATATTGGAAGAGAGAGGAAGTGGTGTGTGTTTGTCCATAATGAGCCAGCGCCCAGATGAAGACGTCTCGTGTTCTTCCCAGAGGGTCTGCTGGGTAAAGAGCAGGACTGCAGCCACATGACACTGTTTGCGTTGGACAACCTATCAGCCCAGAGGAAAAACATTACCACCGCAGGTGATGACAGTAATAAAGATGGACTCAAACATGGACCGGCTTGCGTGTTTGCTCTCAGTCTAACCCCCTCCTTCCCTCTGCCTTTTTTAAGTCGGCATCAGAGCAAAATCCACCTCACTTCTTCCATCAAGTGCAATCAACATCTTTGCTCTGGTGCCACTGCTGCAGAGACGTTTCAACAGGTTACATAGCAACACAGCACTCAGCGAACGTCACATGGCCAAAATTAGCAGAACAAATATGTAGCGGAAACAATCACATATAGTTAAAATGTTGCATCACTGTGACAAAGAAAGGCAAAGAAAGACGACTTTTATGGAACAAAATAAGTCACATTGACACAGAATGAAAAGATGTAAAATATGCAAATTAAAGCTAGTTAATATAACATAACCCTGCCAAGAATAACCATGTTTAGCTGCATTTATATAATTCTGTGGGTTAAATTCATACATGTAATTTGAAAATTCTCTCTTATAATGACAAACCTACAGAGGAACATGACCTATGTTTGCACTACGATGCATTTTAGTGAGCTTTCAAGATCAGTTTTTATATCAACAACTCACTCCTGTTTCAAGATGCTGTTTCCAGCAAAACAGGATCCTGTTAACGTTTGGAGCACCGTGTAGTTGAACATGTATCAGCCAAAGCTCAGGAGTCAGATCTAACTAAACAGAGCTGAGAAACAACCCTGGAGCAGCTATACACACAAAGGAGAACACTGAAAGAATGTTATGCTTTAATATACTGAACAATCAAAATGCTCTTGCATTCAAAAAATATTTTGGTTTATTCTTGGGCACAAGGTTATTTTGAAAAGACTTGTTACTCACAAGCACAATGAATACTCTCTGGCTAGAAAATTTCCCAAAATCTTCATGTTTTTAAAACCACTGTGAACCGAGAGGAGACCACTTAAGTCGAAGGGGATTTTGGTGACACTAGAGTATATAATAGTGAAGTTTATGGATATTTTTGGAGTATTTCATTTTAATTATGCTATTAGTTCAGCTTAGAGGACATCCTTAGTTTGACGAAAATTACGTTTTAGCTCATTGCCTGCTGTACCACAGTTGGAAAGAGGTTTATTTTGTGTTTTAACAATGTTTCACTCATGGGTTAGTGATGCAGGAAGCTCAAATTTGTGAATATGTTTCCAGCCTTTTGGAAAATGTATCCTGTGCCAATGAATTAATCAAAATACAGAGTAATTAATCAAACGGTGAGAACAAACGGATTCATGCGTGCATGCAATAGCATCTCAAACACTTAATGGAATTTAATGGAATTTTAAAAATGGCCTTGATATATATATCAGATCGTTGTCTGTTGTGTTTACAGCTTTATTCCTTTCTCCTAAAAACAGTTAAAGCTGTTTCAAAAAGAGTCACATTAGTGCCGCAACATATTGTTTGAATGTGGGTCAGAGGGCCTCCAGGGGCCCTTGACTGGGCTTTAGGGGTCCACAGCAAATTGAGAAATAGATTAATATCACTGTAAGTCAATTCCATTGGAAATTGTTCAATTACAGAATGTATATGAATGATTATTGCAGTCATTTGTTTTTGCTATTCCTAAAGGCTGTTGTTGTAAAATGTGCCTTTTTGGATGTCTGACATGAAAATCTTTGAAATCCTATACTTCAACCAGACAACTTGACAGTAAACTACACCAATCATTCATAATTTAATCATGATTTGCATTCAGACAGCAAGGCGTTATATTTGGCGTCATTCCATTGGTTATTCCATTTCAACCTCGCCTGCGCCCATAATCTACTTTGGCCTTTTCAGCTGAAGGAAGCGCTTCTACAAACCCAATCTTGTGTGACAGGTGTGATGGAGAAGGGCCAATAAAAGCCTGCACAGTGCGCTGCGTGCAACCGCCGGCTCTCCAATCCATGGCTGAATCCTGCTGTGGTTTGATTCCTGGCTGCCATACTCTCCGCTGTGATCCCTCTGTGTCTGTGACCCTCCCCGCCCTTCAGCAAGGAAAAGGAAATAGACACGGGGGAGGCCGTACCCCGCTGCTCTCCTTCAGCAATGAAAAACAGGAACGGTGCTGTCTCTGTCTTGCCAAAGCATCTCTGATATTCTGTCATTTGGTGGAATGTGAACTGCAGAACCTCATTATAGAAAAGGAATGGACTTCTAGTCAGACCTCTGTGGTGTTGTGTTACAGCATCAAGAAAGCGTGTATTCTAAAAGGCTGCACCCGTATCATCTAATTGAACTCCAGAGTCGGTGTTTAGGAAGCAATTCTTGGCTTTAAACAGCCACAGCCGATGAGAGGCTTTTGTCTTTATTGTCATATTATCTCTTGGGATTGTGATGAGATGATTAATCATTTCCTGCTGCAGCCTCGCACTTGCAGAAGGCTGGCACCGCTCTGCAGAGCGCGACGCCCTGGGTGGAGGAAAACGGTATTATGGCCCAGGTAATTGGTGGAGGACCATCACTCATAAGCGATCTAATTAATCTCATTAAAACACCCTCTCTCGTTGCACAGAGATGTTCTTGAGGACGGCTGCAGCAGAAGGCGTTTTCCAAAATGGGCTTATCCATCCTGATGAGTGTCATTTACGCAAATGGTGTTTCAAAAGAAAACTGCAGCTGAACCGAGTAACAGCAAATCGATACAACAATTTCATATAAGCTGCGGCTGGCTATTTTCTAATGTCATTTGGCGTCGTAGGGGATAGGCGGCGGTAAAAGGATGCTTTCTCATTGCTCAGCTGGAGATGGCTTTTGTCAAGTCCAAATTCTATTTATTCAAGATGGCTCCCTGGTTGTCTCCCAAGATGCATGGCATGCTGCGGATTAAGACCAAAACGCAATCAATTCACCCAGCAGGAGATCAGGGAAAATAACAGATAAGGTTCTTAGCATAATTCATACAGTCCCCAATCTGGCTAGGATTAATGTATGTCTTCACTGTAGCTTGCTCTCATTTGTATGTTCGGGCTTGTGTGGGGCTAAATTGGCGCTTCATGTGGCCCATTACAATCAGGCTTTGTTTGGAAAGGCCCCTGTGCACACTGGATCTGACCACACTGCTTCGCAAGGCATCAGTGTCTAATTCGACATGGGACTGATGTAATACCATCTTTCTTTTGTGCTGTTCAGCAGGTTATGTCAGCATGTTAATGTGTAAACAAATCCCTTTTGAGGTTTTCCTGAATATTGAATAATAGCGCTTAAAATCCAAACATACATTTATACAGCATTAGTTTTATAGACGTTAACATGCTACACGGAAGCACATGGGGGTCGTGGTGGCACTTGACATCAAGGGGGAAAAAACCACAGTAGGCTACCGTATTACCGTTTTCCTCTTTCATGTCTGCTGTGTTCAGATGATTGAGGTTAAAAACAGAATCCGAACAAAATGCCCTCCAACTAGTTCCCTTTTCATGAGCTTTAAAAGACATCTTTTCATCTCCCATTTCATTTTCCAGCCATTGATCAGCCATCTTTTATAGATTGCTTCCAGACATCTATTCAAGCGCTCTGTCGCTGCTCAGCAAGCCTCTATTTCATAGGTCTTAATAGCAAGGTCTTGCTTTTGTGGTTAGATTAAAACCTGAATTGCAATCACTTAAATTGCAGAAAAATTCACAGGAAATGTTCCTCAGGTTTAATAGCCTTTGTTGACTTTGCAAAAGGTGAATCAACAGCTGAGGATGTTTCATAATGCACTGATGCAAAACTGGTCCGATTCTTAAATTTGCGGGGTAAAAACAGAACTCCTCTTGCCTCATTCGACAAAATTAGGATTTTTTTTTTTTTTCACTTGAGTGCATGAGCCAGAAAAGGTCATGTCAGTCTTGTGACAAGAGTGACAGGTCTGGGGCATCATTACTGAGACTTGGAAGGTCTGTGTAAGCACCTTTGGTCACCTCAGGAGAATAGATCCCCATCGCGCTGCCGCCGGCCTAATGAGCACAGTCAGCCCTGCATCTAATGAGAACAGGGCGATTGCGACTGTCTTCCATCAGCCCTCTGCACTGTCGCTACAACATCCCATAATGCCTTGAACACACGGCATGAACGTCACGCAACTGAGCAGCAGCGGATATCTTGTCATACAACAAATGCAAGGCTCGGACTTGGCGAAGGAATCTGCCAAAATGTCCTCATCACAGGTCCGGAGCTGAAAACATAGTGACGAGGTTGCTTTAGGTTGACTTCATATTTATCCCGGTTTATATCCACTGCATTACACACTCTGTAAAATCATGCTACAACGCGTGTGGACAGGCTGCAAAATGGGCGCTTTTCAGTCACTGCATGAAAACTGAAATATCGACAGCCTGTCCTGTGCAGTACATTGTTTCCAGCTGGCAGAACTTGTTTGGATTTCATCTACTAAAGCAGTTTTTATTTCACTTCCTAGTTAAATACTTTGTGAATTCTTGGCATTAAAACCCTTAGAAATCTCCAGATAACTTTCTGTTCTCTGCGTCTTTGCATTTCACATTAAAATGTGCTCGCCTAATGAATGCCACAAGGACAATTCAGCCCTATTCACCGTTATCCCTGTAGCTACATTAAGGCTCCTTGCCTTGCTGTGCTTGAAAAAAAAAATGTGTTTTTGCTACCTCGTCTGTGAAAGGTGGTGTCATTATTATGGTTTGATCATCAGGGCATCTTAACTGTATGAACACATTTGAGAAAGAATTTGGTGAACAGATTGGCTTTGGACTCAGCAACAATTGATTCGGCTTTGGTGATGATCCAGATCTGGGATTCCTGCCACTAGATGATTATCACCTTGTAGATGTAATTATTAAACTAGCAGAAACTACAGACTTGATCCAAAAGTTTTGGGATAAGTTTGCAACGGGCCAAGAATTGAGTTAAACTTGAATCCGAGGTGTTAAGAACGGTTTCTTTGGGTGTAAGTTGGAGAGTTGTTCTGCGTTGGCGGAGGTTTTTTGAGTTGGTTAGCAAATTAGTCCATTGGAACCAGGAGGGAAGAAGACACCCTTTCTTGCAAACACAATTAGTCACCTTCTGTAAAGTTATTCTGGCATTTAAACCACGGCGGTTGTAATGTAAGCCTGTTCTTCTGAGGCCTTGATTCATATAGTATCATTAACAGGGAGCTATTAATATACACAGAGGAACATTTATTGTAATTACTATGATCACACAGTGTATGCCCTTTTCTCTTTTCCCTGTGATATTCTGATTCCACAATGGTAAAAAAGAGCGCTCAGACAATGGGAACAGTTCATAAAAATGATT
This sequence comes from Ostorhinchus cyanosoma, assembly GCA_029814465.1. Lineage (NCBI taxonomy): Eukaryota > Metazoa > Chordata > Actinopteri > Kurtiformes > Apogonidae > Ostorhinchus > Ostorhinchus cyanosoma. The sequence continues at coordinate 13,161,931 of JAPTYQ010000013.1, read as the reverse complement.
TCCGCTGTTGTTGTTACGCACAACTACTAAAAATACCAGTGAATGAAAATGCACCGCCAAGTAAAATCCAACAAATCTTTCATCCGTCTGCCATCATGTATGTGAATGTGATATGAAACTGATGCGCAACCAATTACACTAATGTCACAAATGTCCATGAAATGTATTGATAAGTAGTTTCACAATTGGCTGTGTGAGTGGGACACATTTGGCCACTCAACCGTGGACATCTTCACACCCACACCACATTTTTTTGTATATTCGGTTATGCCAGTTTCTCAATTACTGTGTGAGTGGGCTGGTGTTAAAAAAAAAAAAAAGGGGGGGGGGTTGGCTATAGCCGTATTCAGCATCAGCCCACACAGAATTATTCTATGTGATGATATAAATCTTATTTAATTATGTGATAGCGAGCAGGCTTGCCAGCCATGATGAAAGGAGCGAGGTGTACAGCTATACCTGGAGAAGCAAAGGTTTTTGATGATTAAACACACAGCAGAGTCATCGACTCTAATCCTAAGAGTTTAAAAATCAAGTCAACACAGTGCCAGTGTTTATATAAGTCCACTCCATCAGATAATTAAACTTTTTATAGTTGTTTTCAACGCAGCATGTACTAGATTTCCTGTATGAGTTATGAGGGGTGCTTGTAACCAGCAAATGAAGATCGTTTTTTATGCACAGTAGGCTTGAAATTAACCAGTGTCAAATGAACGATGAGCATCTGAATTAACAGTTGTATCAGAATCAATCTGGCAACAATATGTCTGATGATGCAAGGGTAGAGTTTTTAATACTAGAAACTCTATGAAACTTCTCAATTTTTTCACTTTTTTTTTCTTTTTTAGCTTCATATTCATTCCTATCCTTAGCACTCCAAAACTTACTTTTGTTTCTTCAATTTGTGCCTGTCATTCTCACATGAACAGTGTTTTAAATCACTAAAACAAAGACTTTTTAAAACACTTTTACAGATTTTAGTCATCTCCAGTTTGTGGATAGGGAAAGTGAGGAGATCAGAAAACCATGGCGTTACGTCCCAGTTCATGCATTCCTATCACTGAAACATTCAATATAGCTCATAAAGGTGTGTAACTGCACGCGAGTGATGGACACCAGTATCATGGTAATATACAATGATATAATAAATATATAATATAAAGAATACAGTTAATTTGATCTCATTTAAGTTTATAAGCATATCTTGTCATTGCTGCTCAGCTTGATGACAGTTTAAAACCTCTACATCTGCTGCATCCAATTTTTTCTGGATCTTCTGTAAAAAAAAAAAAAAAAATGCTTCGAACAGTGGTTTGTGTCAGGGTTTTTACCACTTTAAAGCTGTTTTCATGTTCCAGGGTGGACAGAGATATTTTGGAAAACGAGGTTGATGTGGACAGGTCATGTGGAGGGAGAAAATAGACAGTGCCTTATTCACACTAACATATTTTTTTTAAAGCAGAAATGTTCTTCCTCTATTTAAAATATATATATATATGTCTGTCTACACAACCTTAGTTTAACCCATAAAGACCCAGCGTGAATTCTGTGGCAGTTCCTAAAATAATTTTTCTCTCTGTTCAACCTTTCCAAAGTGATTTATCGGCATTTATTATAATATCATCTTCTGCATTTTGCTTTTTTTTTCAGTGTAAATTATCTATTTTCCTATGTTTTATTCACCGATCATGTAGATGTTCATCAAAGCTCAGAGTAAATTCAAAGATTACTGTATCAAAACAGAAACACCTGAAGAAAAACTGACTTGTGGAGTAAAATCTTTCATTTCCTGAACATAAAAACAAGTGTTTCCATCCACTGTCATTGATCAAACTCCGTGACTTTTACTGATGTTGTAGAAGATGACGGTGTTTCCACATTCACTACAGACTCTGAACATCCAGATGGGTTAAATCTGATGACTATGAAAAGAAGATAAACTGCATTTTACGTCATTAATCTTCATGTATTGATAGGATTAATGGATCAACAGTTATTAAACAGTGGATGTTTGGGTCTTTATGGGTTAAGAGAATATTTCTGTACATATGATAATGTAAAAATGACTACAAACTGATGCAAAAGCTCAGAAAAGTCATTGTTTCTGTTTTACTTTAAGCATGAACACTGTGGATAATAGTGGACACAGTTTCCTTAAGTGTTGGTTGGGGTTGTGGAAGTATTTTTTTTTTTTTTACATAATGAGGTTTTCTCCATAATGTCGGTCCGGTCCGTCTTCCAGAGGTGTCCTAACTGATCTCGATTTACTGCAAGCTATACACGGATTTATATATTATACACCTGGAGTTAATGTTTCAGGTGCAGGTTCTTCGCACACGCCATCGTTTTCCAATCTATATTTTCCCTGAATGCACAGAAACACAAAAAAAGGAGTTTCTAAAAAAAATAATAATAATAATCATTTGCATTTTGCCTAAAACGCTAATTATGTGTGGAAAAGAGGCTCAAATGTAGAGACAAGAATCTTTTTTTTTGCAAAATCAGTATGAATGGGACTCAGCCTGTAACACTTTCTAAAAAAAAAAAAAAGTTTAGATCAGGTAATGAAGTATAGGAACTTTGACAATGTGATTTGAAACAATTAACTAACCTAACATGCAGATGAAGGAAATCATAATAAATAATTTAGTAACAAAAGCATTCGTCCTTCAGGAGCAAAGATGAAAGGTTGAAAACTTAAGTTAAAAAAACAGAAGAAAGATAGAGAGAGATTTGGATAATTTATCTTAAACGGTGCAAATTTCAAGGAATCTGGATAAATTGTGCATAAAAGAGGACGACTCAGCAGAACCATCATTTATGTATCAATGACAGATTCACTGGGGGTCAGTACTTCTTTGGAAAACCTTCTTCAAATACTACTAATAGTGATACGTAGTTAGATCCACAAATGTGAGTTAAGACTTTACTGAGTGAAGGACAAAGCCCTATGTCCAGAAGTGTCGGCATCTCAACAACATCTGTAAATTTTGTTTCCATGGTTCCTAAAAGAATCTACAAAAGTCTACAATTTTGGCAGGTCTCAGATATTGATTGAATTTAGGACTCAGTTAAAGGCAGAAAATGCAGCTACACCGTTGCCCATAAAGTTGAAATTAAATATTTTGACATCTTCTCATAAAATAATTGTGACAATGTGATTCATTCTTTATAAAAAATGTAACTGGGATTGGGTCAAAGGTGGATAAATAGGAATTAAAAAAAAAAAAAAAAAGAAGAGGAATGTGTCTGAAAACAACTTAATGGGCAATGTTCATATAATTGCATTTCTTTTTTGTTTGTCCCACATTCTTTCTTTTCTTATTGCATTCCTTCATCTCTTAACTTCTTTTTTTTATGCATTTATATAAAACTACACACTTGTCACTTGTAAATACTATCTGTATATAACTTGCAGTGGGAAAAAAAGAAAAGAAAGAAGCACTATATCAAAGTCTGACCTCTGTCTGACAGTAGAGATAAGAGGTCTTATACTATATATAGCACAATGAAACCTGCAGAAACCTTGCGAATTGATTACAAGACAATGTCGACCTTGATTGTAATGGTCCATTTATGACTGTAGAGCTTTATAAAGACATCAAATATCAGTAGGAAATGGCAGGTTTTCCTTACCGACAAAACTGGATATGGTATATGCTCACAGTGAGCTACAGATAGATCCTCAAATTATCCTTTTTCTTTGAAACTGACTCATTTGTTTATTTTCCTTTTCAGTGACAAAGCCCATCTGACCATTTGTATTTAGCAGCTGTGCATTTCTCAACGTCCCATGCAGCAGTTTTTCTGAGGCTCCCTAATAGACCGGCAAAATTCGTATAAAATTTTAATGGCATCTGCAGGGAACTTCTTTGCTTGCATTAGCTCCAAAGAGATTAATGAAAGGGAGACAGTCCGTAAACACAATAATCAAACATATTCAGCGATATGGAGCTGTTAAATAAAGTGTTTAAAATATGAGTGTCAGGTAGCGTTTCAAGATGTTGTAGAGGCTGAGATGCGGTCCGATTTGGAGTAAGACATGTGGTGGAATAAGTAATTACAACAAATTAATGATGACTGGAACCAGAAGAAGAAAATAAAAGATATTAGGAGAACATGGATGCACACTGAAGGGAATTATCCTGCAGCAGGTGCATCTTTTGGATATTTTTCTCTGTCACACACAGACAGGATTAGCTTTGTTACAGCGTACAAATGCATACCCAGAGGCATGAATTATTGCCTCACACGCACATATCTGTGTCTGCTTCAAGCTGTTTCACCGATAAAATGATCAGTGTGTGTCATTATGTGAGCATCTCGGTGTCAGTGCCGTCAATACTGATGTTAAACAGCATAGGTAAAGAGGCAGAAAATGTTAATTATAAGCACAAAGGCAAACTATTTTATGACTCTTCCTTCGCTTTTACACCCGCTGTGTTTGTCTGGCACAGCATGGGCAAAAACATACCATTTTCATCGCTCTTGATGATTATGTAATATATTTTTTTACGAAACTGCAGTAGAAACAGAGATAGGGTACTATTACCATTCCTCAAAACTATAAGCAGAGTCACTATTTTCATCCGTGTTACTTCACCTTAAAATATCAATACACCCTTGGCAGCACCCCCACTGCTTCACCCCACCACTGCGAACACTGAAAACCAGATTGCTATGCTCTGTCGACCCAAATCCAGCTTTGGAAAAGGCTTGACTCCTACCTTCCCAATTCAGCTTTTTTCAATAACCAACTCATCCTCCTCCTCCTCATACTCCCACTCAGCCACATAATCCACAACATTTTGTTTCACTGCTACGCTGATGACACCCAGCTCTGTCTCCCACTGAAACCTGATGATCCAAACGCCCCCGACTCACTTAATAACGGCTTCTTCCGTTGTGTTACATACAGGATATCCTGGAGCGTCTTTCAGCTCAATAATGGCGCGCTGTAATTAGCTATATATCCTCAGAAGCAGGTCAACCATATCATCGACAGCCCATTTTAGGGTTAAGGTTCGGGTTATGTAGCTCAGGTAGTGTTTCAGCCGCGTTAAATGCAGAAACTAGCGGATTTAAGCTTTCAAATGAAGCCTAATCCGTGCATATTGGTGTTATACTTCTATTAAAAGTTGACAATAATAGGTTAAAACAGCATGAAGAGAAATCTCAGGAGGAAAAAAAAAATGCCAGAACCTGAAAAAACACACCTTCCTTCTGCAGGTCTCATTTAAGTCCAAATCAAATCTAACATAGATTATTAGCCTGATGCCATCCCATGCTGTTTTGTAAGTGAAAACACTCTATAGACAGTGGAGGAATAGTCACGTCCTGGTTGTGTCTGACAGAATCTGATTACTGCTGACAATCACGTATTTAACCCCGCTACCTGTCTGAAAACACCTGTGATTAGACAAAAACATTGCATCATTGAGTAGATTTTCTACAGCTTGAAAACACAGGCAAGGGGCTGATGCAGATGTCTCTGAATTAGTGTGTTGGAAGGTAATTATGGATTTTTTTTGCCCCGTGAGGCTAAAATACTACCATGTGCGGCAGTTTTAAGTAGGTAAAAACATTTAACCAAAGACCCTTAACCCGTAAAGACCCAAACATCCACTGCTCACCAAAAGCATCTACTGACATAAACTGTTGATCCACTAATCTGATCAATACATGTAAATAATTGGTGTAAAATGCAGTTTGTCATCTTTTCATGGTCATCAGATATGACCCATTTGGACATTTAAGGCTCCGTAGTTACCATGGAAACACCGTCATCTTCTACAACACCAGTAAAATACATATAGATTAATAAATGACAGTGGATGGAGACACTTAGTTAATGATATATTTGCTGATGTTTTCTGTTTCTGATATAATATCCCTCAACTTTAATCTGATCTTTTATGAACACGCACATGATCAGTACATTAAATATCGGAAAATACATGATTTAGACTGAAAAAATACAAAATACGGAGAATAATATTGTCATAAATGGTGATAAATCGCTTAAGAAATGTTAAATAGAAAGAAAAATCCATGTGGGGACTGACACGAAAGTAGCACTGGGTCTTTATGGATTAAGAACAAGATACTAGGAGATAGTTCTTTTGCCCCAAAGTCAATGGCACCCATGTAAAATCCAAACTCAATTTTCACAAGGCACATATCTTCCAAATAGTCTGATCCTAAAATTCCATCTTTAAAATCCACAGGTATCAGGGGGGAAAAAATGGACTTTGAAGCCTGTCTCTGTCTCAGCAACAAAGTCTTGTGAGATCTAGTAACACAACTCTCTTGTGGACGAGGTGAATGCGATCGAGAAAAGAAACGACTGATAATAATGTAAGTTACCAGTGATATTAGCGTACTGTTATTATGTATAGACTTTACAAATTAATTTTCCTGGATCTTCACAACCCTTCTGATCACACTGACTTAAGAAACAGGAAGGGAGTCATTATTATTGATGAAGTATCTTGTCATCTTTGCCACTCGGGGGCAGCACTGCAAGCTGAAAATGTAACTTTAGCTGCAGTTACATGGACGGCATGGAAATTATTCTGATTGGAGATGCAAATTATCTGTTTACATGGATGCTAAATGAAGTGAACTGATAAGATGTGTGTTTACATGCCCCACAGAACATTTTTGACATGCACAAAGTGGTGGCGGAATTTCCCGTCTGACCTTCATGGACATCCTTTGTTTGTTTTGTTGATGTTAGTTATTTTAGTTTAAGTATTAAACCCCAACCTCAAACGTAGAAGATAATGGCATCTTTACATTGGATGCAACCTGCTATAAAACAGAAAAAAAAATTGGTCCATTCTATCACTAGAAACCGTTCCCTTTAGTAATATAAAGTGTGCATTCTATGGTTCAAGGGTATCTGAAGTGAATTTTCATTGCTAGCTATTTCCAAAGATCGGTTCTGTCATGAAACTTACATCATACCTAGTATTGTCTGATTACCTGGGCTGTGATGGACTGATCACTGACCTCGTGCTGCAGACACCAGCCTATGAAGACACATTACACTGGGGAACACTGACAGCTGTTTTTAACTCATTTTTGGGTGCGGAATCCAAAACTGATCTCATTTTTTCTCTATCACATCAAGTTTTTGAACGATAGGATCTCCTTTTCTTAAAAAATATGAAAAATACTATACGTAACAGATATCCACTTGTTTTTAATAAAGATTTTCAAATATTGACTTACAATGATATATGAAAGAAACACGTATGACTGCAATGTTTCTTTAACACTGTTATGTTTTTACAAAGGATATGTCTACTGTAATGACAGTAGTATTAGTACTGACCTGTTGGAGCTGCACACACCTCTCACTGCACTGTCTCAGTTGTGACTGAACAAACAAGTGTCCATGTAGCTGTAGATGAGTCCAATCGTAATCAGCTGGAAAGTCTGACTACAGCTAATCAGTGGAATTTGGCTTAGGGTAAGCTGTGGAGAGAAAACTTGGCAAGCTAGAAAAAAACTGACTGCAGTTTTGGAATCAGCATGCCAATTTGAGTTTTAATCAGCATAAAAATCTAACTCAACAGAATTTTTTTTGATATTGCTCCCCAGTGTTATTGGCCAGTGCTGGGTCTATCCTCTAGGACAGTGATAAGTGGAGCTCAAAGCTGATGGCTGCACAAATAACAAGCTCTAATGTGTGCTTTCCACTCAGTCTTGCTCACTGACTGCTGCTTGTTTACTCGCACTGATCGCCCAGAATCAACACTGGTACGTCACTTCCGGCTGGCAGTAGTTGCCGCCCCCCCCCCATAGGTTCTGCCCACGCACGTAATTCACATCATAAAAATGTCCAGTGCAGTGCATTTATGGTGTTTTTTTTCTGAATTTGCGCATCTTTTTTTTTTATAAGTAATTCACAACTAATGTTATAAGCAAGACTAGTACCGGTACACTTTAACAAAAACCTGAGTCTTATTTTCATGTGATTATATACTTTACACAAATATTAACACAAATTCAGAGGATTATATTCAATAGTGTTTCCACTAGGCCAAGGACAACGACTACTATGGTTAAAAAAATGGTTTTTGACAGTCTTCATAGTAATTTAGAGTTTGCTACAAACTCTTCCTGCTTTTAGATTTACTGTTTGACTCAAATTTCTATCCTTCTCACATGACAAAAAAAATTCTAATGACTAACATTTGTTGTCGTTTATTCATTATAAGTTGTTTCTAAACACAGTTTGAATCACAAATACAACTGAAGATTTTCCTGGAGATTGCAGCCGCTTTAGGTTCCCATATTTACAGGAAATACATTAATTTCTGAGAGCATGCAGCACTCTGTCAGCTACCTGAAGGGGATGTTTAAGTCCCTAACAAAAAAGTTCGATCAACCTCCTAGTTTAGATTTGACACCGCCGTATATCTGCGTTTCCTGGAAACTCGTAACGTAACCTTAATCCATAAAGACCCAAACAGCCACCAGTGACCATAAGCATCAACTGATCTAAATGTTTAATACTTACTGATCCATTAAATCTATCAATCTGTGTAAATAATTGGTGTAAAATACAGTTTGTCATCTTTTCATGGTCATCACATATGACCCATTGAGACGTTCAGAGGCTCCGTAGTGAACTTGGAAACACCGTCATCTTCTACAACATTGATTCACCAGTAAAACCATGGAGTTGGATCAATGACAGTAGATGGAGATACTTGTTTTTACATTCAGTGATTGATATATTTGCTGAAAAGTCCCTTTTTCTTCAGTTTTCTCTCTTTCTGATTTAATAACCCTCAACTTTAATCTGAGCTTGTATGAAAATCTACATGATCAGTGAATTAAATATAGGAAGATACATGATTTTCTCTGAAAAAACATAAAATACAGAGGATAATATTTTAATAAATGGTTATAATTCACCTTGGAAAGGTTCAATCTTGAGGAAAAATTAATGTGGGAACTACTGCTTAATTTATCGCTACATGAGCCAAACATGTCGAAGGAATATATTTATTCCAAACAGAAAGACTAAACATTTATATGGTTAATTTATTCACTCACATTTTCCTAATGGACAGACTATCAAATCCTATCACTAGTTTAACCAGTTAAGTCAGTTTCTTCTTAATAAGATGTTTACACGGAGCATTTTAATTCTCTGTGTTCATTTGTGGGATGATAGGCTCCATTTAAACGCAGATAACATTAGAATTAGATTTGATACAGTAAGCTTAGATAAAATAAAATAAGATATGATAAGATAAGATAAGATAAGATAAGATAAGATAAGATAAGATAAGATAAGATAGAACGTTACCAACCCTGCAGGACATGACATAAGAATAGCAGCAGTAAGTAATAAATTAAAATAAATAAGTAAAGTGCAATAGTAGGAAATAATATTATACATGACACTGATTAGGAATTAAATTGAAAGCAATAGAAAATGATAACAGTTAATATTGCTCAAGATATTATTATTGTGTTGATGGAGTAATTATTGCAGGTACTTTTGTGGTATTTGTAGCAGGCGATAGGAAGCCCTGTCAGTGATGTTAGCATTCTCCATTTCTGCTGGAAGACTTTATTTCATGCATGCACATCCACTAAACCAGCCTCTTCATCCATCTATGTGTATCATCTGTATCATTCCAGCATTTGTTGTGTTTTTGGATTTAGCGAATGATTTTTTTTTTTTTTTTTATTATTAATTTAAGCCTTATAGTCGATGCAGTAATGACAAAGGCCGCAGTATTGTATAAACTGAACCATTAGGGGGGAAATAATTATTAGGGAAGGTATTTTCTTGGTGTTGTGATTGCAGGGTCATTATGCTCTCCCTAATGAAACAAACCAGCAGAGAGCCTCCATCTCGGCTGAAGCCGTTATCATCGCCCTTCAGAGAATATAAAAAGGAAAACACTTCAGCAGCAGGCTAATTAAAACCAGAGAGGTCTGGATGAGGAGGCCAAACAACCCACACAGGTGGCGAGCACATCGGCGTGCGTGTTCATGTGTGTGTGAGCTACTGTAGCACATCATGTTTATGCATGTCTGCGCGGGTGTGGGTGTGTATGAGGCAGCAATTCATATTTTTTTTTCCCTGTTGTGTGTGTTTGTGTCAGTGGGCTACATCTGTGGGTATGTTTGAGGCAGCAAAGGGTGATGTTGAATGTGTGTGTGTGCTCCTTTGTGTGTATTTGAGGCTGCAGATCCTGTTTATGTGTGTGTGTGTCAGAGGTGTATGATTGTTAGAGGTGCTTTCCATTCATTTTAATGGCTTGAGCCGCTTCATTCTGCTGCCTCGGCCGCTGACAGGAAGGACCTAGCAGCTTTCATCTGACAGGACCCTGCTCAAATAGGCCATTGGTGCACCATAATTAGTTCAAATGTCGAAGCCGGTGAATTATTGATGATTGGGGACGAGTAGGGAGGAAGACATTTCGCATCAACTGTGTGTGTGTGTATGTGTGTTTTTTTTAGCTGTCTCTTTTTAAAGGACAGCTGGTGCTTTGCGGTTCCCACCACAAACATGAATCTCTGGTGCTCAGGCCGCAGGAGGATGCATTTGCATCAGGCACAGAAATAAACTGGGGTAGTAAAGGGAATAAATACAGAGGAAACCTGAGAAATAATGTCTTGTTTTTCACGGAGAACAGCTGGTTAAAACCGACACTACAGCATTTGGCCTCATGTGAAAACAGGATACCTTAGCACTAGTCAGAAACTAAAAGTAAACCACACCATGAAGACAGAAGCTAATTTATGCTCCTGCCAATCACTGGATATAATTGCGCTACCATGGCATAATGGCAGCGCAGGCCCAGTCATTTTCCCCCTCCGGCTCTATCTCAGGTACTTAGAGGGGTTTCCATCAGCTCCTGATTTTTCAAGAGAGACCTCTCAGACAGGAATGACAATGGACTTTCAATGGCTTATAATTATGCCACTTTCCTGCACAATTTCCTGGGCATCATTTGCATTAAGACTCATATGGGTATAAGTGCACCACATGCTGCTCTACAAAGGCCTTTTGATCAAAATTACCAAGTGCTGTGACATTTCCTGGAATGTCTCTGGGCCTCCAACATCCAACAGTTATCTGAATCTGTTAATTAGATGGATCAAGTCCAAAGTTTGCAGTTGCTGCCTGTGTGTGTTGTGCGGCAGCTGACGTGAGCGCGTGACTGAAGATCACAAAGTGTGCTGAGAGCACCTTGGATTTATGGCATGAAAACCAGCGTCCTTTTCAAGGTTATTCAACGCTGCATCTTGTTTGCTTTTTTAAAATTCCCCTCAAAACAGAGAGAATGATGCTGAATGTTTGAGCAGCAGAGGCTGAGCGGCTTCTGCTGCAGCTGAACGCCAAAGGTAATACTGCCATCTAGTGGAGAAGAAGCAGTAAAACAGTTGTGCAGCAGGGATTTTTTTTTTTTAAAGTGCAGACAGAACACCTGCAATTTAATGAAAAATGGCTGGTTGAACCCTTATGTTTCTTCATAAGAAAATACATTCGATTAAAGATGCCCTGTATAATTTTATAGGAGTCCAATCTCAAAGAAAAGAAACTAAGGAAGCATCTTTCTTTTGTGCTACCTAATCATGCATTTATTTTTAATTATCTGTCTTAACCCCTCAAAAGCAGCCATAATGATAATAATGATATTTATGTCTGGGACCTTTGCCTGCGTGCAGCTATGTATGTTCCTGTTCTTTGAGTTGTAATTAGAGCTTGGACGGTGTTTTCCTTTCAGATGGCTCTTAATTCTGGGATTTGTTGCACACAAAGCCGCTCTCATATCTCTTCCTCTCTGCAGATTTTCGAGCAGTAGGCGTCTCTTATTCAGCTCGAGAGGTTGCTGAAAATAAATCATCACCCTCCCACCAGTATGCGAGAATGTCCAGATGGTTGAATTTTCACTGACGTCCTCCTGCTGAATTTCCCCATTGTCTTCCACACTAAAATTAGAAGGTAATACTTGGTGAAAACGCTGTGTCTGCTCGGAGGGTGCTAGTTAATTATCAGGAACTGGATTTATGTTCCACCCACAAATGAGCCATGTACACTGCTCTGTGCAGAAGAATAAAGGCTAACCTAAAGCTTGAAACCCCTTTGAGATTTGTTGGAGGGACCAAGTGGCAGGTGTGCGAGCAGGACTGACTGTTTGGGAAGAACAATCACACCTTAGCTCACACTGTACCAGCTGCTTATTAATAGCTCAGGAACACACCAGCAACACTATTTATTAAAGCTGTTTATTCCTGGCTTGTGCTAAAAAGCGAATATACGGTCAGTTGCTGTATCATTAAGCACTAATCAATATTGTTTCTCATTAGTTCACAACAATGAGTTCATCAATAATGTACAAGCAGACAGAAGGAAGAGACTATTGTGTATTCTATTTTGATGAGAATTTTCTTTGGCAGCATTTGACAAATGACTATTTTATCTTCAAATGCAGCGAGGGCTTAAATTCAATGGGGAATAAATCCAATGTTATGAAGCTGGGATTAAACCATCTGCATGATTTGGCACTTCTTTTCATTTTTCATGCTATATGTGCTTCTGGGGCCAAAATTAGGAGCTTAACTTTTTTTTTTTTTTTTTTTTTTACTACATTTTTAAACTCCAGTAAACTTGAGTGAAGTACTTCCGTGCTTTTAGTTTTGTCAGGACCTTGAACAGAAATCTGACAAATATTGTGCCATGCTCTTGCAGAATGTATTGAGGTGATGATGGTGACCGCTGAGGTGCAGTTGAAAACATCAACCCACACAGCAGCTAATGAACACACCTGCGCACACTTAAAGGATGACCCTGGAAAAACTCCTCATTGCTGCATTTCAGTCAGTGTATAAATGTTTGTGTATGTCTCTATGAAATCAATCATTCGAAAAGTGTTAAAGAAACTTAATATTGAAGACTTTTTGAAAATGAAGTCAGACTATGGCAGCAGGTAAGAAAGAAACCACCCTTTGTATATTTTCAAGGTTCATGTGCTATAATTCAGTATTTCAATTTTGTGCCACTCTGTACTTCTACTCCGCTACATCTCTGTGGCAAATAATCGTTAATACAGTATACTTGTCTTGTCGTTTTAGTTCCTTTCCCATCCCTGTCCAGTGAAAAGCAAAGCATCTCCAAATATGTTGACTTCATTTATCAGTTGAGAAAATTCCCCTGTTTCTTAAAATACATAAACTATATTTAAAAAAAAAAAAAAAAAAAAAAAACTCTTGGTTTAGCTAGAAACTGCACTGTTTCTTTACAAATGTCACGTCAAATGAACAAATTTCACCTAGCATCAAAAAATACAGTGTTTCTCATTGTACCACCCTCTGCTCAGTATTACTAAATCCAAAATAACAGCATAAAATGTACAGTTATTGCTTTTTTCCCCACCATTTCTTCAATTAATTCACCATATGTTGCAGCCTTTTATGATTTATGTAATTACACAGACTGATATCCCGATTACAACCGCAATCTAATTAATTATGCAGTGAAACAAATTAGGTTCTTTTAAAACATGATGCATAGCTGTGGACTGAACTACTCAACAGTGTATAATGTATGTACAGCAGTAAAATGTAGCATACACATGAACAGTAGTAAAATTAATCTAGGAGCATCATATATAACAGTGAAACATTGACATTGTTCTAAAGGAGAACTTTTTATAGTGGATTATTTTTACAGAATAGTATTCATACTTTTAAATTTTACATAAGGAAATAAACTGAATAACTACTGATTTCAAGGTTATCTTATATTGTGCATTCTTTAGAAATAAAGTATTGAGAACAATAAAATGCTAAATGTTATGGAGATTCAGAATGCTCTATCTCATAAGATGCCATCTATACATGTTTAATAATTATTTTTAGTGCTATATATCACTGACAGTGGGAACACAAATAACACAAGAAATGGACTAAGATTATTTATTTAAAAAATAAAAAAATATATATGATTCTACTATTTTCATGTGGTTTGAACCTTCAACCTTGTAAAATGAACACTATTGTTTCTTTCTCAGTGGACCCTGGTTTGAGATTCACACGAACAAAGGATTTTGAAATTAACACCCAAAGTGAAGCTGAAAAGCTTTAAAAATAAGCTCTGCAGTAGGTCACGGTATTAAGAGGACTGGGTTTTATTCTCATGCAATCTTCACTTTAGCTGTTGGAGTGTTGTTTACTTCTCAAACCTTCTAACACTGAATTATTGGGCTATAAGTGCTGTATTTATTTTGTAAGCCTTTCAATAGCTGTAAATTACACTATTCCTGAAATAGAAAAATAAACAGTGTGGTTATTTAATAGCTTGAGGACAAAGCAACGGTCTTCACATAAATCGATCTGAAAAGGGACTGTACAGACTGAATTCAATAAAAGAAACCCCAAATCTGAAATTCACACTAGTGTTGTTATAAAACCCCAAGGATGATAGGTAACTTGTCAGATGAGATATCAGAGGTTATACCGATGGAGAAACGGACTGATTGGTTGATAAGTTATGACACCACTACAAAGCGCATTTATGGAAAGACACTCAGTGTTTTCATTTTTCGTGGTAGCTGCCTTCTCCGAGGCGTCTCGAATGCATCTCTTCCTGTGAGCGTCCTTTGCGAATGACATTACGTAGTGCGCACGCGCACTAGTTCAACCCAACACGGAAGGAGCAACAAGCTAATCATGAAGAAAAAGCAAATACTCTGTTGAAGGACTGTGTTAACCGTAATCAGTTGTATAAAATTAGATGTAGTTGTGAGGAAGACTAAACTTATACACAAGTACTGACAAAAACTGTAGAACCAGCTTGTACTTTGTAGAATTTTATAGAAAAATGCCCACCCAAGCAACGCAAATATTGCAAACTAATAAACCGAACCCATTAAAAGATTCTACATTCCCATTTCTCCTGTCAGTGGTCATAGTATACCTGGTCAGTGGAGCCTTTTAAGTTATATTTGCTAGAACACATTTTGAGTCAGTGTCTTATGTTACATTTAATAGCCACTAGATGTCACTGTCTTAATATGCAGTTATAGAAGAGGTCCCAGGATTTTTGCAGCATTCCTGAAATGAGTTGTCAAAGCATTTATTAGAAGTCAAGTTATTTAATACACTCAAACAAATTGAAGTTTATTTACAACTGCTTTCAATATGCTCCACAAAGGCAAAATCTGAAGTATTTTTTTTTAAAAAGGCTCTGACCTTTAAGGGTTAAACTGACCCACTAGATACTTGAGGTACAAGCCACTCATGAAAAAAAAATTACTTAATCTTACTTTTATAAAGAGGAAAATTCTGTTCATATGGGTTTATTGCAGTTACAGGCATGTTTTGCAGCAATGGGGTCATTTTGGGCTTTGTGGGAGGGTCAGGTCTCATCTCTCCTACTTCCCCTCTGGTCCATCACCAGAGGTCTCTTCCAATGTTGACACCCACATCTAGAAACATTAAGACAATCATTTAACACTGGATGTACAAGAATGATTTCATGATGCAATTTTCAAAGTGTGGATTTGTCCCTCCTGGTTCTGTTTGATGACCAGATCCATCAGACAGGCTTCCTCCACCACAGGAGCTGCATCACGGTCTTTTCTGAGACAGTCAAAAAAGATCCAGGTTATCCACTGTGACACAACAAATGGTGAACATTTCTGATCAGAGAACACATTGATTTACATTTAGCGTTTTCTTACTTTTGAACAAAACCAGAGTCAATTTAGTCTCTGGACATGACTCAGCATTTCCTCATCCTGCAGCTGAAAAGAAAGTTGAAATCACATTGCACTAGGGCTTTGTGAAGTATTAAATCCAACTGAGCACATAACCTGGAGCTGTGTGAGGGTTTAAGTTATCAGGTCCTGATCTGTGGCTGGTCTGCATCTGGTCCTGTGGTCTCCTCTGGTGTCCTACAAAAATTAAAAATCAAATGACCCCACAAGAGAAAATTCAAATACACAAACGTGACCAAGATGCTCATTAAGCGAAACAGCAATTTCCAAACAAGTCAATTAAGTGTCACCTGTCTGACTGCTGGTGTTATGCCGCTTTCACCGGGGTCAGTCAGTGGTCTGGGTACAGGGACTTCTGGATCCTGTTGAGTTTTCTGAAACAAGATCTAGACAATACCAAGTTAAAAACATGTTCAACGCAATGGACAGAGTCAATAGAAAAAGGACTGGAGACTGCTGCATCTCTACAATGGCCAGGCAGAGCATGGACAACCCTCACCGACCATAGAGCAAATCTATGGGATGGTCAGGGACCACCTGAGGGCAAGGGACTGCTACTGGGATTTCAGCTCCAAACTGAACTGGCTTCTTGGACAGATTTGAACTAGGATTAGACAGAGGAGTCAAAAACCAGACCCGGTCATCTACAGGAAGGCAGAAACACATGCAACAGAACATTGGGGACAAACAAGATCAGTGTACAGTAATCAGAAGTAAGGTCAAAACCGTGGCAGCAGAACTGGAGGGCAAAGGTACCGGCTGGTAGTAGATGAAGGCTCAGGAACAAAGATTAAACAGGGTTTGAAGACAGGTCAGGCAGGCATACAGGCTCAAAACACCAGCAGGTAACTCACCAGGGATGCTACGAACGATCAACTGACTAGGGCAACACACAGGGCTTATATACACAGAAGGAGGGGTAGCCAATGAGACACAGGTGTAGCACATTAGGGCGGGGAAATATAATCACACAGGTGGAAAGATTAGAGAACAGGAAGACGTGAGACGTGACACAGGAGGAAGACTTCAAAATAAAACAGGAAAAGACAGACAAAACAAGGCATCTCGAGACTGGAGTGACACAGCGGTTGTTTTCCATCAGACCCAGTAGATCCAGACGTACCTGTGAGTATTTGTGTCCTTTTTTTTGTTCAAAACCCTCTGTAAACTCTGTCGAAAGTCTCAAAACAATATCATCAGACACCAGAGTACATATTCTCATTAAATTTCCTTAAATGTTGCTTTTCCACAAATCTTTTCTGCAGGATTCTCTCAGGGCTCTTTGTAAACAGCTGTACTTGTCTACAGTTTCTTGATGATGATGATGTACTTGTGTTTCCTGAAGGTTCTCAAAGCCTGAACACTTGTGGACTTACATCTTTGTCTCAAAATGTCTCAGTTCCTGTTTACATCAGAAATTTGATGTCAAATCATGTGGCTTTATAAGGCAGGGTGTTTTATATATTGTTGCCCTCATAGCATAATTGCCCAAGTAGTATATTTGGCCAAATTGTGATATCTGCAAAACTTTATTCTCTTAACACTTTTTTCATCATTGGCTCTGACCTGAAAAAAATGTGACTTAGGCATTTATGCTATGAGGATAATAATATAAACAAAGTAACAGATTTAATAAATGTACCATATATATTGTAACCTCTGTCTGAATCACACTCTGTTTAATTTTTCCCCATAACCTCTAATCTAATCCCTCTGTTTAATATGAAAATGTGTGTGTTTTTGCATCCAGGTGTAAAATGAGACGAGTTGGTGGATGGAGACTCTGCTCCATGCACAGAGACGTGCACAGTCCATGACGCAAACAGGTCATGTGACTTTCCAGCATGACAGAATTTAGAGTTAACAGCTCTTTTTTTCTGGTCTCAGTTTTTATTGAATGAAGGACACTGAAAACAAGTGATCTTTTCTTGGAAATCTGGAAAGCTGCTGTTCAGAAAAAAATAGGGTTGTAGTCTTGTCACAACCTGGCTCAGACTGAGACAGAGCAGATGGCTCTTCCAGCCGTCTGCCTTCACGCACCATCACACCATACTTCTGATTTCTTACGCCAAAGCAAAAGAAGGACACAAAGAAAAAGAAAAACAGATTTAGGTGACCCGCTGGTGAAATTATGAATCCTATTATGGCCACGTAAAGACCCGCCCTTCTCCGTCTCTGATTGGCTGGACTGTGCAGCATGCTGTGCTCGGTTTGGGGAAGTTTCAGGGATGCTTCAGAGCATGAGCAAATCATCAAGTTTAAGAGTGGAAAGAAGAGAGTCTGGGGTCTCTACTCCCCCCCCACAGATCCACCGCTGACGTCTCCTCTGGTGTTGTCCAGAAACATCAAGACAGAATCATTTAAAACTGTGTGGATGGAAAAAAGTTGATTTCATGATGTGGTTTCACAAATGTGGGTGCTGAAAAGACAGGAAGTAGATTTGTACCGACCTCTGGATCTGATGGAAAACCACCACCAACGGATGAACCAAACTGAACACATGACCTGGACCCATGTGGGTCCTCATTCATATCGACAGGTCTAGATCTGTGGCTGATCTGAATCTGGGCTGGTCCTGTTCCTGTGGACTCTGTCCTCTGGTCTGCTACAAAAATGATGAACAAATGAGCAAAAATAAAGAGAAAATCATCAAAAAACAAACAAAAATAGTGTGTGTGTTTACCATACATTTACATAGTGGACTTGATGTTTGTCACACACTTTCCAAAAAATAACATCCACCTATAATATTACAGTACAAATTCTATAGTTTATCTATTGTGTAGCTATATATAAAAATGCATAAATTGTGATGATGATGTTATGATGATGAATGAATTGTATTAAGAAGACACTTGAGAATACTTAAGAGGAGTAGTAAACATGTTGTACATATGATGAAATCCCATTTGACTTGTTAGATCTCTCCAGACTCACATCTCTGAACATCAGACTTCAACACATGCTAAAAATATGGAACGTGTTATGGCTGAACACTATGTCCAGGCTACCCATGGCTCTGTTGGATCTCTACAGTTCCGGTGTATTGAAAACTGTTATTCCCTTCTAGAGGTGGAGTTACACTTCTATGCATCTTATACACATAACACAGTGAAGACTCTTGATATAAATGAAGAACTGAATCTGCCATGTCCCTTTAATTGGTCACATGAAGAAATCCTTTATATGTGGATTAATTTGGACTTTGAATTTCCAAAGAAAGGGTCAAGTTCTTTTGTGTTTATATGATGTTATCTATTAGTATGTTTTGGATACAAAGACATGGACTGATGACAGCATACATGGTCAGTGGTGACTAAACAGTAAAAAATTTAACCGTTTAGTGAGCTGTTTCTGAAGCATGTAGTTGTCATCTGATGGAGGAGGGAAACTACTAAACCTAATAGGATCTAAAGTACTTCAGTTCAGCAGTAAAATTAATCCAAAACATTCAATATGAGAGTATAATAGTCAATTACTGACTATTTTACAGGTACAACTGGGCATAAAATCTAATATATCTAACAAGTTTGTCAGGTATATGGAAATCATATATAGTTGTGTACGGTATATGGAATTCAGTATTTGTCAGTAATGCTGCTGGGCTCCAATATGGAAATGAATAAACATAATAGAAGATATTATTAATGCATTAGTTATACTCCATAAACCTCAAATTAACATTTAGGAAGCATTTCAGCTGAAGAGTGGTGCATTATAACACAATAATGAATCGTTAATGTTTATATATATATATATATATATAAAATCTTTTGTCAGAAAATAAAGCTGTTGTATTTCAGTATTTCAGTGTCCATCTATTCCCTCACAGTTTAGTGCAAGAACATTTGACATTACGAATAATGACCAGCAGATGGCAGCACCGCACCTAGGTAAAGTCTCGTCAAGATAACGCGAGAGGAAGGCGTCACTGTGCGCAGGCGCAGCTACTCGCCAAAAACATCTGTAGCCAACAGGACCGAAGCTACAAGCTACTGAAGCTAACCGCGAAAAGTTTGAATTAACAATTCCAAGAGAGGTAGTTCATGTTTTAAGCTACAGCTACGTGTCCCTTTATTAACAGCCAGAATCAGTATATCTACATACATCTCAAACTGTGGTTGACTCTGTTTTTTAATTGTTGCCGATGATCTAAATTAATACAGTAAATATAACCGAATCTTGTGGTGTGAAATAATTGTAAGAGACTAATATCCAACCATTAAGATTTCATATTCAGGGTAAAAAGCGGAGAAGGCAGACGGATATATTTTATATTGTGTTTGATTATCCATTTGTTCGCAGTATTTAATACGAGAAACACAAACTGTCTCCCTCATTTGACGTTACTAATAATAACCAGCAGATGGCAGCACCGCACCGATGTAACATCTCGTTTAACTAACGCGAGAGGATGACTTCACTGTGCGCGCAGGCGCAATTGCTCGCCAAACAAAAACATTAGCCAACAGGACTGAAACTTCAAGCTAACCACGAACATTTTGAGCATTTCTTGGTTGTTCATGTTTTAACCTGCAGTTACGGGTAGTTTTGTTAAAACACAATGGCTACAGTTAGTCACATGTACTCCAAACAGTGTATACGTCTCTTCGGGAGCAGGACACTCTGTGCAGAAATGCTAAGGTGGCTAAAGCTAAGATCTGTAGATAAATACATACAGCTGCACTACATTCAGATATTTAAAAAATCTCTACTCTGATATGAGTCGTAATTTGTGTATATCCTGAATGTCCACACACAGGCCTGTCCCTAAATATCTCTGTTT
>JAPTYQ010000013.1:13119168-13130473 GCA_029814465.1 Ostorhinchus cyanosoma | reverse complement strand
GAAATATGTTTTTTGAGAGAAATGTTGATGTGTTCAATACTTATTTTCCCCGCTGTATATATATATATATATATATATATACACACACACACACACAGATAGAAAAGTTTGAGTAAGTAACGAATTATACTGACTGAAAACACCTTATTAGAATCCCCCCCACACACACACACACAGAATGAATCAGCAGCGTTAGGAGAATAATGCAACACAGACATCACAATTTAGCCAAAAATAGGACTGAGGTAATTATGCTATGAAGTTAATGACATTTATCCTATTTCATCATCGTATGACTAAGGCAAAACAAACCGAGTCTAACAGTCACTTTCAGTAAATGCTTTCCCCACTATAGCAAAGAAAACCAGTATCTGGGCTGCAACTACATTTTGTAAATGGCGAGTTTTGACAAACACACATTTTATGTGACGTGTGGGTGTTAAGTCATTTCAATACTATAGTCGGTTTTTCCATGTGCAAAATGTTCCATCCAAACTTCTGCATTGACACTATTTCTCAAAAAGCTTTGTCGCCACGCCCTGAACCACACAAGACACGAGGGATTTGTTTAAAGGCGCTCTGAATTCCAGATCTGTCCCAAAACTGGCACAGCACGACAAGTGTCAACGTATATCTGGCTCCGTAGATGATCATTTTTTCATATAACATTAGACACATGACTAATGACGTACCCTCCAGTTTCGTATCCTCTTCAGCCTGCTGGGCGTTTTCTCCAAGATCTGAAGAAACTCATGTGTGAGGTCTGAAAAACAGAGTCATAATTAGAGACAGTCTCCCATAATGAAGGCTCACTTCTAATGTTGGATGTCTGACATGGCTTTGTTTATTTATTCAGACTTAAACCACAAGACTTGAGAAGACGAGGCAGTAAAATGACGACTACAGTAACAGCTGTTCTTGTCTCACACTTAAAACATGTTGATATGGCCTTTGCTCCATGCGTGAAATCCAGGTCTGATTGAAATCAAATAAATAATCCTCACCATCCAGCAGCTGTAACGTTACAGTGCGGTCCACATACTCCCACCAGTGTTTGCCGTCTGTGGACACGGGGATTTCCCAGTTGGACCACTTACAGGCCAGGTGGATGCAGACACATGCCACGACCGTGGGCCTGTACTGCAGGCAGAACGTGGTGAGGTGCAAGCTGTGAGACAATACGAGGTACAAAAGAAAGAAAATAGAAAGTTTAGCTAAAGGGGTTTTCCACAAACACATTTTAACACCTACAGTAACAGCTTCATACACACTTGCTCAAAAGCAAAACTTGACAGATGCTAATCAACTGTACTTTAATACCACATCCACACACCCTTACCTTGGACAACTGGAACATCTAAAAGTATTTGTTAAAAAAAAAAAAAAAAGGGTCCTATATGTTTGAGGCGGATCAAACACACAGCTTCATAAGACATTAAGATTATGTTGATTTTTATGTCATATAATAAACTGTATTTTGAGATTAATATTAAGGAGGAGAGGGGAGATTAGGAAACAGTGTTTCTCAATCTCTTCAATGAGCAGCAGGATTCATTTGGAATCTCTGCTCATCAAATCAGCAAATTTCAGTCCATGTTTACACAGTGCATGTGTAAGTCAGTGTAAAATTAGTGATCGCACCTCATTCCAAAACTGAACCTAGATCAGATTTGGGAACTTCAATAAGACTGAGAAACACTGATGCTGGCGGCCAAATTACATAATTTAGAGAACGTTCATGAAGTTATTTCCCCTGCACCTGAATCCCAAACTACACTGCAAACGGCAATACATAACAGAAAAACCCAACACCAAAGCTAGTATGTGTTTCAGTTGTGTTTGACAACCTTAACCAATTTGAACCATCTGATTTTTTCAGACTGAAGCTGATGGAGATTAAGAGAACAGCTGACGCATAACGCAGATAACATGCAGTGTCTCTTTGCATCTGTTAAAATGCGAACTTTTTAAATAAGAAATTACACAAAACTGATTAACTTCCAAATGTACCATAATTGCTTGTTTTGGAAATATCGGTTAGACCTTAGACTTTCTATTATTTTAATCTGAATTATCATAATTACTTTACAAGATTGTTTTTCTCCATATACGTGTACACTTAATAAAATAAGGATTTTGTTCTCAATAACTTCAATTGAGCTTTTCTCTCTACATTTGTAAAACTATTTGTATTTGTGTAAAATGGACCATCACTAATCAGCATAATTCTAAATTACCTCAATCACTTTCTGTGTGCATTTAGACAAGTTTATGTGATGACGATCTTGTCATCCATCATCAAAACTAAAGTGGAAGACCTGAATATCAAATTAGGATTTTCTATGAAAACCAGTAAGATTAACACCTGAAATGCCACATACACAACAAAAAAAGCTCAATAAAAATAAGCAACAAAATATGTCTATATTTTACTCAAAGTGCAGTTACAGTTATGTATGCACTCCTTTTTTTTTATTTAGTGGAAAAAAAACACCTCAAACTACCACAGAACAAGTGTTCAGTTTGCAGTATAGTTTGGTGTTTCATTGTTAGCTCTCTCAGGTTGAAAAAATGCAAAAAAAAAAATTTAAAAATAGAAAATTAAAAAAGTGTAAACTATACTTACCAAAACACTCTAAATGTTTAAGAATCTTTAGTGGCAATCTATATTCAGGCTACCAATTGTGTTTTCTTAGACATATGCACTCTGTACCAAACAACCTTGAGAGGTAAACAGCACCACTACACTCCACATTGTGCATTCAACCCCTATGTGCCAACACGGAGCCCTTGTACAATACACCGCACACAGCAGCCCGGCCGGTACTTCCCACATGGGGGTTCCCAGGCTCGAGGCACTGACAGGGCGTTGGACACAGGAAGGGGGACCCTGCAGAGCAGGAAGCCATAGTGTGCCATTACAGTGCAATAATGGGAACAGGATAATAACCTGTTGGTAGCCATGAAATAGGAAGTCTGTGCCAAATCCTTGCTTGCTGCAAAAGAAGAAAAATATCACATTAGAACGAGGAAAAACACATTCATATAGATGTACACATGACAGTGAGCCTGTCCTAGGAGAAGGAAATCATTAAATATTAAAAATATTGAAGGAATAAATGAATGCAGGATTACACTTTTACTCTAAAATGACTGAAAGAGTTTGCATTGTGGAAAACATACAAATTTTAAAACCACTTTACCTCGCACTAGCTGGGAACATCTCACAACATCAGTGTGTGGATGATCAACTGTTATTTCAAAACCTGCAATCGAGATAAAAATCAATCAACAGAATCCGAGAAGTTGATCAATGACAGACCCAAAAGACACTGATATTGTTGTCTGGTTTAGATGAAGAAAAACCGAGAACCCAAAGTTTAATATTTGGAAATCCAAATTTAGCATACGCACTGTCAACATGCACATGTGGCATTTGTGTGCTTGGATTCTTGGTGAGTAAATATGTCAGACTAAAGCTTTACGACCACTCACCCAGCGTCTGCAGCACTATTGTTTCCAGTGCTACAAGCTCTTGTGCCTGCTGTTGGAATGCCTAAAAAAAGAAATATCAACAAAATTAAAGTGTGCCGTTTCCTCTCATAGTTTGTTTTATCAATATTCCCATAAAACAAAGGCTCTTGAGGGCTGATCACACCACTAGTAAGAAACACAAAGCATTATTTCTGCCCTTCATCTACAAACTTATACATGACAAATGTATTACATTGAAATATATTCCAGTTTATTTTAAGTGTATTTTTCTTACAACTAAAAATAGGTAGACAGCTTAACTACAAGAGCAAATGCTTTGTTTTGAAAAATTTGATTTGATTACTCTTTAGGAAATGGGTGGTGGGTGAGCGTTACACCTGAATGGCCTAAATGTTGTCCTGAGTCAGTGCACAGTTAATACAGCGCAAAGAGCATACACACAGTGAGCAGGGGGAAGCGAAAGTGTTTGCTGACCCCATCTGCCCCAAACAACTAGTTAAGTAATGGATGAAAGGGAAGAGATAAGAGACAAACAACGACAGGTTATCTTGGCTGTATTATGTAACTTCAAGTAAATTATTTAAACTGGGCTTCAACATTTTGACAGTGGAGCTGAATGTAATTTTACATGAAAAGAAAAGCCATTCTGCTATGAGATCAGGAGTGCATGAAATATGTCAATACTGACATTAAATACCAAGAATAGATTGAACCAAAATCTACTTTAAAACAATGGTAGAAAGGCTTTTACATACACCCCACCAAGTACTGTACTGCTTTGAAAATGACCTTTTGACTAAAGAAACACCACAACTGAATGATCTTTGTAGCTCTAAAGATGTCTATGCCTACTACACATTACACCTGTTATAAACTATCCTATTGATTTCATGATTATACCAAAATGAGATCAAGGAAGGAGAAGGACCATGATATCAAACGTATAATGTGCAGTTTTCCGCAATAAAGCATGCATTTCAATTGCAGTGTAAAATATTTAGTCTAAGTTAAAAGGTGACAAAACTGAAACCAAACACGCTTTACTTACATTGCTCTTAGTGTCTAAGGCAGGCTCTTGAGGGTTAATGCAGGCATGTGCTATTTTAATAACATGTTCCAGCTTCCTGGGCTGCTCCTCTACTTTTGCTGCCAGGAACAACGTCGTCTGGGAAATGATCTAAAGAGAAAACACTCAGTCAGGCTTTACAGTCAGCACCACAGTCATTACTCACGGAGCCACGACTGGAGTCATACTTACATTTCTATGGAACTTGGTGAAGGAGTGGATCATATAAAACCTATGCATATATACAATAGCAGTGTTGATTATTAATTGGGAGCTGTTTGGTCAGTTAAGGAAAAGTATATAAATGACACAGGACAAAATAGGGGGATTTAGGCAGGTTAAGCTATGCAAAACCCATGGCACGTTTAAGCTAGCGCTACGCAGCTGCTAGCAAAACGTGTGCATGTAAGTTAAAACCAGTCAGACATTATCTTCAACTTCTCCTACAACAACATAAATATATATATATTTGTAGGTCAACTAGATAAAGGTTGAAAATGACGCACAGTGTTAGCTTTACTTATTCACTGTAACCGGTATGATTGGACACACGGCTAACAATAGAGTCGGCAGTCTAAAGAGACAAAACAAAAGCTAAGGCAGCTACCGGGCCTAAAACGCCGCTAGTTAAATAAAACACAATATTATCATATTTTACTCATCCACAAACGTATCCAAAGTGACAGAAATACTGTTTAATTGGAAATCTATGTTTTATGCAATTTTGACTAAAATGAGCCCTGCCACCCCCGGCCCTTGTGTATGCTAATGCTAACTGGAGCTAACCCGTCTGTCGGCCAGCCAGTCTTGTTTTTCAGAAAGGATACACGTTGAGTCTCTGGCCTATATCTTGGATTAAGTTGGCGGCCTGTTGCCTGTAAGAGAGCTCTCTGTCGGCCTCTATTCCACCGCGTCGAGATGGCGTGTTTTCGAGCTGCTCCCGGGTGAAGAGCCATTTCGTAGAGGGTCCCCGGTGCACCGCCATTACGCTCCCACAGCCAAGCCCGACGGTGCTAGCATCGGGAGGGAGTGGGGCGACGGGGGCACCGGAAGGACGAAACCAGCAACCGAGGAGCGGGTGGGTGTTCGGCGCATGCTCACTCTGCGAACAGCGCCTCTAGTGGTCGGAGGGCAAAAGAAAAGTTAGGACAGAAACAAAAGCTGCAACTCTTACTGGAGATGACAGCAGAAAAATGAAGAATTGCTGTGAGTGCAGAACTGAACCTTTAATCTGTGACAGCGTTAACATCTATCTAATCTAACTGAAGAAGTATTCTTTTAAACCATTTCATCACTCACGCCATGGTGTTTCATCATGCCATGTCTTTGCAAAAGGTTGAATGTGACGTATTTAACACTAAATGGTACACTAGTACAGAAATGCAAGTATAACTTTGTGTTATGATAATCAAAACCAGCACAATCGTTATTTAGGAAAGTTTTAAAGACATGGCTGGCTTTTATAACATTTTTAAACCAGGTCAGGGAATGAATAATGGCATAAAAATGTCACCTAGTTACTATTTATTCACAACATAATTTAAAAACCTGAATTCAGATAGGCCCCATACAGGTGCACTAACTGGATCAGCCAGCCTGTATACACCTTGGCATGTACATTGGCATCACTTTTGTTTGCTTAAGTGCTCTTGTTGTTGATGCTCATCAGAAAATGAACAGAATTTACTTTGGCTTTTCACACAAGATAGTTTAAATTAATGGTAGGAACCTGTAAGCTTAGGTGTAGTGTCATTCTGCTGTCTGTATAGATTTTAATGGTATTGAACAATACATTTAATTTTGTAACTCTGCTTATATTTAAGTTTTTCATTTTGATATATTTATGCATTTACTTTTTCCTCTTTGTACACCTTGATGGATGAGATGCGGGGTAGGTGAGTTAGGACTGGGGTTACTACAGTTCATATTGTATGTTCACTTTGTATCTGTGTACTGTGATTCAAACATTCAAAATTTCAAGAAATATATGTTTAAAAAAAAAACAAAAACAAAAAAAGGGACCCATTTATACAGGAAAATAAATGATTGAGTAAATAAATGAATGACACAAAATGGCAAAAAGAGCAACCCATAATAATAACTAAATAAATACGTATATAAATAAAAGTTACAAGAGTATTTATATCATGCTAAAAAGCTTTTACTTGTATAAACTCACAATGAAATATTATAAACCTACAGAGCCAGAACATCAAATTTTGATGAGTGCATGTAAAATTTCCTAAATCTGGGCAAAAGGCGTTTTAAAACTTAACATGCAGACACTGGAAGAATAAATTATCCCTCTTGAAGTGTCTGTCTGAGGTGTGTCACAACAGCAAAGGCTTATTCATGAATTCTTATATAATCTCTATTTTCATCATCAGTATCAAGGCTGTGGAAACTGAAGTTGAATGTGGACTAGACGTGCAGTACTCCTTTTTTACCACTAGGTGGAAGCAGAGACCGAAACACTGAAGCTTTATTTACCTGCTGTTTTCTGCCACAACGCGGAGAGAATGAACTATTTTATACTGAACTTACTGTAAAACAGGCCGGTGTTAGACAACTTTACAACATAATAAATGTCATACTTGGAAATCTTTCGACCTGAACATAAATTTAGAAGATTAAAAGCAGCAAACGTGTGTAAATATTAGTTTCCATTATGCACACTGAAAAACATGAAGGTGTTATTTCATATAAATTAAAGTTGTGTTTTGGGCACCTTAGTTGTCTTAGTGGTTTATAGACTTAAATGCTATTATGTCCACATGCTGATCAGGTGTGTCTCTGGTATCTTAGCAACCCCTTAGACCAGGAATCACACTTTTATACACAAAAAGGTGCACAGGTTTTATGATAACAGTGTAATTTAAGATCCCGCATTTGGCACTTTTCAAAGATACATTTCCCATGAAATACGTGAAAAAACGCACGTCACCGCCATCAACCAGACAGTGTGACCCCTGCAGAAGCATCACTGAGGTGTGACAGGAGTGGAGCCCAACCTGACTCTGCTCCTGGTCGTGACAGGTGACAGATGAGCGGGACCGGCCTGTGTGCGCGTCCAATCCACATGGGACAGCTGTGACGCGGAGCGCGCGGCGCATCATCCGCAGCCGCTCCGTCCGACTCCGGAGATGGCGTGAATGGGTCCCATGAGCCTCTGCGCGGTCAGTAATTAGAGTCCAGGTGTTGATGTTTCCACGACGTTGCGAATTGGAGCCTGGTTGTAATGTTTTTCTGCTGCTTTTCCAGATTGTGCGCAACGTCTCTGGTCAAGTTTGACAGCAAAGACAAATACCACTTCCTGCTGACTTCAAAATAAGATTTTATTTTACTATTTTTATTTTATCTTATTTTTATTTATTTATTTTATTCTATTTTATCATATTTTAGTTTAGTTTATGCAAAAAGAAGAAAAATCTCATCATCAAAGTAGCGACATGTCAGGATGTAGCAGTAAACAGAAAAGGCTTAGGGTTAGAAAACCACACACGTAAAGAAAAAAGTTACATTGGGAACATATCAGTTTAAGTTTAAAGAAAGAAACAAAACAAAAAAAAAAACCACGTGAAAACTCATTGGTAAATTAGTTCAAACGTAGGTTACAGAAGAGTAGAAACAGAAGCAAATCTCATTTGTGCAAAACCCGAACCCCCCTAAAAAGTGTATTATTGTTATAAGCCTATTGTCTTTAAAAGTTTTATTTAGTCAATTTGTCTTATTTTCTCTGAATATTAAGGGTTTTCATTTTGATTTCCAAACTTTACGCTTGCACAGTGTTTGTCAAATTAATTTCCATAATCGCCATCATATCAGTACCAATGCAGATCTGAATCGTGTAACAGAATACCACGTGATGTAGTTGTATTATGACCAAAACGTGGTGATATGACAGATCCGCACATTTATCACCAAAATTTGACTGATATGGCAGGAAGGAAATGCACAAAAAATACCTGGGATATCTAGAGACCTTTAGGGAATTATAACAGGTTAATAATGCATGGGGCAAAACACAGAAGTACGCTGCATAATGCTGCAAAAAAAAAAGACCCAAGTGCTGATTTTTCTTTGCGTAAATGCGTTTGTTCTGAAGTCCTGTCTTCTAATTTCCGGTTTTCTTTCGCCTTAAAGTGTGCAATTTGGCGCAACTGGACCCGCAACACTGCAAGGAGTCTCCCTCCCTCCCTCTCCGTCTCCGGGTCTCTCCCTCTGCTGAAAGCTCGCACTTCTCGCCCAGGTGTGACATTTTTGGAGTGCCTCACTGGAACCTGCAACCGGCCGAGAAGATGACGGACTCCCTACCGCCAGACCCCTCCACTGCCGTCCCGGAGCCGGCAATAGTGAACCCCACGGCGGCGGTGAACGGCCAGTGCGAACAGGCGGAAACCCAGCAACAGCAGCAGCAGCAGCAGCAGGAGCCCAGCGCAGAAAGTCAGGGAGAGGGCTTCAAGATGGACCAGGAGATGAAGATCACAGACAGCATAGAAGACCGAGGTAGGAGCTGGGAAATGGATGCAAAGTTGAAACATGGGGCAGTTTTATTCACCGGATGCCCCATGGTCAGGGCGCACACCACGGTGCGTAATGCCCTGGGAAGTGGCATTAGATAGTGGCCCAGTGCGGACTGTGGGCTGCCCTGAACACCAGTGGAAATCTGTTTACAGCCACACACATACAGACAAGCTGTTTAACACTTTCCCAGAGGTTAAATAGGATATATGTTTATTAAATAGTAAATATTTACAGGAATTACTCACGTTAACGCGCAAACAATTGGATCCTGCTGCTTACTGAAAACATTCCTGTGTTTCTGTTGTTATGAGTATGAATAATTCAGAGGATTGCCTTGGGGAAAGTGCGCAACTGGACTCAGCTATTGGAAAACGACAGCTGCTTCATATCACACATACAGGAGCGTGGATTTATTTGCTTTTGGAGCCTATAGAACTAAGTACACAGGATGTATGGAACTAGAGTTTGTCCAATAAGTGTTTTAATAAAGTGACCCTTATTTCAGACTTTTTTTTTGTTTTTTTTTTTGCAGCACCTGCATTTAGAACTTGATTCAAGGAGAATTCTGCAGCTTTAGCAAAAAAAAAAAAAAAAAAAAAAAACAAGAAGAAAGCTCTTATGTTTATAATAAAGGCTGATGCAACACATACTTTTCAAGCTGAAACACTGTACCAAAGTGGAACACCATGTTTTAATGTGCAGGATGTATGAAATATGGAATGTTATTTGAGGTATTTGTAATTAAAAGTAGCATGTGCTGTATGTATTCACTGAGCCAACTGTGCCCGCCTTTGTGCTAATAAACTGGACAGATGGGACTTTTTTTGGTGCTTGGGTCAGATGCTGTATTTGAGTGTCAGGGAGTGGACACCAGCTGTGCAGCATCTGCATAAAACCTAACTGCAGATTTGTGGGGGTTTGTATTATTATTGTATTATTACACGCCCCAAGCGTTGCATAAGCCTGGATGGAACGTCTATATTCGTGACGTGGATTTTCTGTCTTTTCGTAGGTCTTCTGGAGAGCAGCATGAGACTGAAGCCGCATGAGGCGCAGAGTTACCGTAAGAAGGCTCTGTGGGTGTCCTGGGTGTCCATCGTGGTCACCATCGCCCTGGCTATCGCTGCTTTCAGTGAGTAACACTTGTTTTGGGCTTTTCGTCCAATATTCTTATCAGTGTGCAAGAAATAAGGACTTACAGAAGCAGGGGGAGTTGTTGATTGCTGAGACAGTGGAGTGGATTAGTGGATACAGTAACACACTTTAACTCAGAAAGACCCAAATATCCACCAGTGACCAAAATCATTCACTGATATAAAAAGGTAAATCACTGTTGATGCACTAATCCTATCAATACATGTAAAAAACTGGTGTAAAATGCAGTTTGTCATCTTTTTATGGTCATCAGATGTGACCTATTTGGACGTTCAGAGGCTCCGTAGTTACTGTGGAAACATCGTCATCTTCTACAACATTGATTCAACAGTAAAACCCATGGAGTTTCATTAATGATAGTGGATGGACACATTTGATTTATGTTCAGTTAATGATTAATTTTAGTGAAAAAGTCAGTTTTCTCTGTTTTTGGTATCATCGCCCTTAATCAGCGTGATGATAAAAGTACACGATCAGCGAATTAAATATTGGAAAACACCTGATTTTGACTGCAAAATGGAGGATGATATTAAGATAAATGGAAATAAATCACTAGAAGGAGTGGCATTTAGCTTTATTAAAAGGAATAATGCATTTTTAAACATTTTCTTGTGGTCTATAAAAACTGTAAATGCTCTGCTTGGGTCTGAATTCTTCATTAATTCAACTCCACATGTCCATTTTCAACCCTATTTTTGAATATTGACAGGAGAAAGGTTGTTTCAAGCACTGGCCCTTTAAATGCAAATTGGCCACTTCATGCCCCGCCCCCTCCAGGTTGTTGATTGTGCTGCTTTGTCCAGTTCAACCAACAACTGATCATTTAAGGTAATTGGCTTGAAGTTTGGACATATTTTCAGATTTTACTATTATATTATTTCGTACTCAGAGAAATGTTCATTGGAAGTCTTGACGTAACTAGTTATAGACGTAACAAATTAAGAAGAAACTGTAGAAATCCACTTGATTTTTGCCCAAATGTATATAAAGATAGCTTTGCAGCACCTGGAGGGTTCACATTCAAACTTTTTGAACTATTAGGGTCCAAATACACAAATAAATGAA
>JAPTYQ010000013.1:13098179-13109119 GCA_029814465.1 Ostorhinchus cyanosoma | reverse complement strand
TTTTTTTGCATGTATTTATGAATATTTGGCTTCATGTTAGGGCTCTTTGTAAACTTGTTTCTTTGGATGTGAAACCTTGTCGTGCGTTTGACTCGTTCACATGCAAACAATAGACGAAAGCCTCATACAGCGGCTGTTTTTCGAGTTCTTCTATGTCAGCTGTGGCAGATTGCCGACACCTTGGTATGTAGACTGTTACTCCCACTCTATTTACTTTGATTTTAACTGTCAGCTTGTGTTTGCTTTATCGCTCATTTGATACCACGTTCAGAGCTCAGCCCTTTGACGTGTCTTGACAAGAAGAAGAATATATCTGCTGTGGATATTTAAAGAAGGGGCCATCCCTGTTATATATTAATCCATATGTCTTCATTAGAAGCAGTCAGTTTGTTTACATCTGTGTATCTCATTAAATTCACAGGCTGTAGTTTGTTTGTTCTTTTAATTTAGCTTCACTATTGTACATTATGACGGAACATTATTACAAGGTTAAATCGTGCTTGAAAAATGAGTAGCTATTTGACACTAGATTTCAATTAAATGATTTATTTATCTCTTGAGTTAAGAGGTAAATAACATCATTTTTTTTATGCTGTAAAACATTGGTGGAAAAATGAAGGATCGATATGAAAGGTATAAGTGTCGGTATTGAATTTTTTATTTTTTTTTACTGACAGCAGAAGTGATGTTTCTTTAATTCTGTGACTTTTGTTCTTATGATTTAATCGTATTCATTAAAAAAAATAAATAAAAAAAATGTTGCTTATAAAATGCACTACAAGGACAAAAGTATTTGGAATTCAGGTGTTTCATTGCCAACAGTGTGCCTATAACTTTGTATTCCAGTAAGCATTTTATTATTATTATTATTTTTTTGGTTTATTTTGGTTACACTGTCATATATATGTACAGAATGCTGAGTTAAATTTTACTGGTTTCTTCAACTCAGCTGGGAAGAAAATTCAGCCTAAAAGAAATACTGATTCGACGATCATCATGATAATACTGGGAAGTCATAGGTGCGATGTCTATATATTGTACATTTTGGTCTTCTTTATGTTGTATCTACTATTTCCTTTGTTTCCGGTGAATCCTGAAAGTACTCTTTGCCTTTGTACATTCTCTTTTTCATCCTCCAACTCCACTGTGACCATTTTCAGGAAGTCAAAATATTTCCTACAAGAACTCACTTCAGTCAGACAACCTATGTTTCGTCGCAGCAGCAGTATACATTTAGATTTCATTATCTAGGCTGCAAGACCATCACTTCCAGCAGATATTTTTTTTGCATGTAGCAGATGGGGGAGCGATGAATAAATAGATTCCCTTTAAAGCCTACAGGTGGATGCTGAGGCGGTGGAGGGGCTTAAATCATTAGTGGTCGTGCAGTATTGGTGTGTCAGAGCAGGTTGGTGGTAGATGCATCAGTCCAGTTAAAGTTATCGGCTCCATTTGCACAAACCCAAGTAGGCTTCAACCACCACAATGTTTCCTAAAGGTTATCCCAAAGCTTCAGCGTGTTAAGCCGAAACACATCTGATACAGTTGTAAAGGTTTAGAGTCGGATCAGTAAAATACTATCATAATAATCTATAAATAATGACAACTCCAATTTTTTTTTTAAAATTTTACTGCCAAAAAGGACAATTACATGAAAATGTTTGCAATACAGACTATATATTTTTTACAAAAATTGATGAAATTGCAGTTATTTTTGTTATGAGGGTTCAGGTTATACATGGTGGTTCAGGTTATTCACATTTTCGTTCAATTATTTTACATTTTCCACTCTAAAACGCTTTAAATATGTTGTATTATTTTACCATTTGTGATCATATTGGGCTGAATGTGGCTCTTGAACTAAAATGAGTTTGACACCCCTGATCTACAGCAAATCTTAAACATTTTCTACTGTGTTAGGGAGAGAATGAGTCTTCCTTTTTATAGCCCTAAATGATAAAAGCATATTTTATCAACCCTAGTAATACTCTGGAAGCACTTTTCATGAGCAAAACTTCTTTAAAAAGCTATAGGAGGTGGTTCTGTTTAAAAGCTACACAGCTGAGTTATTTCCATTGATATTTTCATCTTCCGTCTGATTGCCCTGTTTTGTAATCTTCATAATTACGTGTAACATAACACAGATTCATAAAAGGTAAACATGTCACTATTTCTATGAAATGCTAAAAACACGAAAAAAAATATTTGTCTTTACAATTTTACGAGGATGATGCTGGTGTTCACTTCTAAAGCCCTCATCAGCATTAGTTACCAGATATTTTTTGGCTTCCATTTTCTCAGCCTCCTAACTGTCCCCTCTCTGCAGAGCTGGTATCATAAAATATTCTCACTTTCTCATTTGTATTCATGGGTTGTTCATGCGTTGCTTAACTATTTGCAAAAGCACAGGAAGGCAGCATTTGTTTCTGTTTTCTGTTTGGCTGGAAAGTGGACACTGTTGCCTTGAGCCCAGAAAATGAAAAGGTATATAGATCAAACAGCAATGGAGACAAAAAGATCATAGAGGAAACAAGAGGCAGGAGAAAGTGTAGAGAAAGATGGAGGTAAAGGGGGTAGAGGGAAACAGACTCACCCCCTAAAGAAATCAATTTACTATTGTTGCTGCAGAAACAAAATGGGTAAACAGGGGGAAGCACAGAGATAGAGATACCACACAATGCTGTGTATCTGCATTCAAGGCGAGGCGAGTTGCTGGCCCCCAGTGAGTCTGCTGCTAAAAATAAACCTGGGAAGAGAAGAGAGGATTCCTTCCTTCTATCTATCCGCATCTTCCTCGCTTTCTTTCGTTGCTTTTCTCCAATCACAGCCTAGATAGCGAGGTGCACAGGGTGGTGTTTGTTTTCAGCGCATTAACTCATTATAATTAGATCAAAACAGGCACATAATACGTAGATAACTCAATTTACTCAGTCAACACGATGCATCTGGGCTCATCTGACAGGTTAGCTGCACAAAACAAATAACTACAGAAAAAAAAAACCCCACTGGTGTCATGCAGATGTTTAACGGGACTTACCCAGCAGGATCCTCATCCATCACTGGTAATGAACAAGAGGAGATCCACTCTTCAGTGTCAGTCTTTTGTTAGATTTTCACCCTGTTGTTAGGTTTCCTGCTGAAAAATAATAAAATAAAGTAAGGAGACATGTAGTAGTAATAGTCCTGGCTTGTACAGTTTTAGGTGTGAGTTTTGCAAAAACACCTTATGACAGCAGTAGCAGCCAATTTTCTTTCCTGCTATAACCACATTATGTATTTTAAACCACATCTCCTCCTGAGCTAAATATTACAACACAAAATATTACCTCTGCGACAATGTTCTGATTCATCAAGAATTACCATGGTACATTATAAGTCATACAGTTTAAAGTGAATATATAATGGGCTGACATAAATTCAGCGATGATGTAAGAATGAGCTCGACATGACGGAGGCAAAACAAAGCTATTAACCAGAAGCGTTTCTGAAATACTTAGATGAAAATATGTTGGTAAATAACTGTATTTTCCGCAGTCTTTTAGTGGAAGTAATTAAGTCATATTGAACTGCAAAGAAATGTGGTGGGAGCTGGGTTAAAAGGGTAATAATAACTGTATGAAGAAAAAAAACGAACAAACAAGACAGGACTGAGTCAAACAGATACAAATATACAGTCATTATCCAACTTACAAGTAGTAAAAAGTCTTGTTTTTTTGTTCTTTTACAGCACTTTGCAGGATCTGTTGTTGCCGTCGTTTCTCCTGAAAAGCGGTCCATTAAGCTAATGTTACATTTCATTTTACTTGATACACGACTTTGTTTGATTGGGACGAATAATCATCAATGTTTTTCTTAAATTTGATGTGGGCTGGCAGAGAGTTCCATAAACAGAATTCCCTTGGTAATGTATGAGGTTTGATTGACAGTTTTTACGAGATCTAGGGCGGGTTAATCTGTATGGATTTGAAGTCATAGTCAATCCCATATTATGACATTTAATGATTTGGTTTACTATAAAATAATGCAAATAATGTATAAAGCAAAATTAGGTTAAGGTTCTTCTCAACACGTGAGTCTAAATATGATTTATAAATGTGTTGTATTAAAAGCTAGAAAAGACTGTTTTGTTGGAGTTAAACTATGGAATGAGGCCAGCATGGATTTATGAATGCGTAGCTCATTTTTGTTTTTTTAAATGGTATGTAGGGCAATTTTTGAAGGTTACAATTGTTAAGATCTAATAATTAATAATAAGTATATAATTTCTTTTCTTTTCTACTCTACATTAAATAACCATTCATTTGGTTGGTTATGTTTGCTGTTTTTCTGGTTTAGTTTCACTCCTTTATGTTTTTATTTTTTCATTTTTCCTGTCGGTAACGTTTGTAGTGTTGACAGTGGTTGTATTATGTGATGACTGAATAAAGAATTTCGTCGTCATCAAATCTTGTTTGTGAGCTAGTAGATACTGGGGGAAGAACGGCAATAATAACGGTGATCATGAGCAAACATGTTCTGAGTCTTGAAACTACAACAAAGACTCGTGCTAATGTGCTTTTCAAATCCATCTCATGTGACTGGTAATGTGACATGAACATATGATGATCTAAAACCAATTGGAATCTTTACAGACTTTATATGTGCAATAGTAACAGTTAAGTTTAGTAAATAAAAGGATTCACCGTAGAACTCCTCTAACATCACTCTATTTACCTTTAACCCTTTCTAGGGCACTCATTGAAATACTCTGAAATTCATCATTTCAACCTTCGTGGGTTTTTTGGACTTTGTCATCTACCTCCTTGTCAGTTGGCGTGACAACCGTCTCCCTCCTCCTGCCATAAAACATCCGAGCAGCACACGCTAAAAAGCAAACACATGCAATAAAACAACTGTTATACAGTCATAAACGGACAAAAACCACCCATATTCACTATTTACAGCTTCAAAATGTCGATAAAATCCCTCTGAGTCACTGTATAATGTTACAAAAACCAACATTCTTCTTGAATTCACATGAGGCACGGGATTGGACCATATTTAATGTTTGCGGAAATGACCAAAAATAGTCACTTGCCTGATAAAGGGGAAAGTATTGCTATGAGCAGTAATCCTCAACCATCATCTTTACTGTTTTATTGTGTTTTTATGCATTTATAAAAAAAAGTAAACATTTTCACTCGTCATATATTACCATTTCATTTCATTCCATGTTGTTCAAGCGCAACAGACTTAAGATTCGTGGTTCTCAAACATTTTCTCCAAAAATATCAGTCCATATGGATAATGCCACATAAGATAGGCAATACATTTATCGGTTGTCGTTTGTTTTTTTTCAATCATTTGTCTGTTTGAATCTGTGCCCATTCAACGATAAGGTTATAAATAGCTGAGAGATTTTAAAATAGCAGCTATTTTTGTAGACGCAGAATTAAGCTTTTTATGTTAAGAGGGCCAAATAAAAACAACAATTAAAAAAAAAAAAAAAAAAAAAAGACAGTCTCACTGTTAACAACTATCTACAATTTTGCCATGAATTTATATTTGTACTTATCCTTCCACTGCTTTTTGTATGTTTTACATTGTTTCTATCTTGTTTCGTCTATTAGTCTTGTTGTGTTTTCTATATTATGCTAATCTTTTTATGTCTCACACATTGTTTTTGTCTTTTACATAATTTTTTTTTTTTTTATAACTGAGGCCTCTCCTCTTCATTTCACGTCTTCTATTAATTAGAAAAAGAATATCATATTTCTATCTATTTTCTTCTATTCTATATCTATGTATTTTCTTCTTTCTATAAACACACCCATTCATTTTTGGCCTAAAATAATAAAGATAAGATGAGTGTTATTAATCCACAAACATATGCTTCATTATCAACAATCCCTTTGGTCAAACTGTCTTAATATTTCACCTTGTCTTTTTTTTTCTCCTGTGTGTTTTCAGCTGTTTCCATCATGCGCCACAGTGCTTCAGCTTTTGGATTCGCTGTAAGTTGACTAACAAGCTTTAATTTCACTGAAGCCACAATTCCTAACACCGCCAACCGTTGTTGACAGGTCTGTAAAAGTGTTTCTTTTCACTTTGCAGTTCGACGCCACGCTGGATGTGTTGTCCTCTGTGATTGTGTTGTGGCGGTACAGTAACGCAGCAGCTGTCCACTCGGCACACCGCGAGTACATGTGAGTAGAGTCCCCTTTCACCTTTAGATCTAGTTCCAAACTCCAGGTTTTCTAAAGAGCCGTTGTTCGAGATCACACAGATGTTTTTTTTTTTTTACCTTGAAAGAGTGTGTGGGTGTCTGTTGTCGGCTTTGTCCTGCTCTAGGAGTGTGTCAAACTGCAGGTCTCTTCAGCTCCGTCTGCCTCGCCCCACTGGGACTGATCACAGACAAGCGACCCACATCTTATCTCAACTTGGATGAGAATAGTGTGTTTGTGGAGATCAGGTGGGCTTTTCAGAGCCTGTTGAAAGGCCAGGCTTCGTGAAGCGAACAAGCAACTGAAAGATAAGAAAAATGAGGACAGAGCCCTGCTTTATTTCTTTATTTGTTACCTATTTATAGCCAAGTTATTTCCGTTTTGTTGTATTAAACAGGTTATATGTAGTAGCGATACTCCAAACTCTCAACAGCAGGAAGAAGAACACCGTTAATGATTTGTTGATGGTTTTAGTCGTCCTGTGTATCCACTGACTGTATCACTCACTGAAGAAAGAATAACCCTCATTGTTTACACACATCTGTCTGAAGGTATCAGCGATCTACAATCTACTATATTGGCATCTTTGGCAGAACATCAGGACTCTTTATTATAAATACTTTAATGATACTTTTATTTATTTTTTTTTACATTTGAAAGTAAAAATACTACATATACCCAAATCAATTCTACATCATGCGCATTGCAAGGAACTCCATGATATTACAACAAATAGCATTTAAATATTGTTTTTCTACAACAGTTCAGATAATTGGTGTATTGACTAGCAGAACAAAAACTGTGTCCAAGACAGTTTTTTTTTTACAGTTAAGTCTAATCAGAATATATTTATAATGATGCAGAGAAGAAAAGGAGAGAGGAGGAAAATCTGTCACAACCAAAGTAATAGTTCAAAGAAACAAGCCAAAAATGTCCCATAATAAACACTTATATCTGAGAGCAGATGCACCACAGTCTCAGAGGGGCGGCTGCTAATTGTCGTAGAAGCGACAGAGGAGATCATGTTGTCCGGAGATGAGAAAAACACAGACTGTTAATTACTGTTAGTTCAGCTGCTATTCACTGGCTTCAAAAATACAACACGACTTAGATGTGATGAAAAAGTTCAGGACAAATGTGGCTTTAAAGAGCTAGAATAACTTTACAGAGTTGTTGTTTTTTTTTTTTGTTTTTTTTTTTACCTTCTAGCTGTAGCGAGTGTTATGTTAGGGAATAGTCTGACACCTTGATGAATGGCTTTTTCTTAATGTGAAAATCAAACAAACCAAGGAACAACATTTTAATTAATGAGATCCTGCTTTTTATGCTGTATCTCAGAACCAAAATGGCACTCGTTAATCTTCCAATCGAACAACTGGCAAATGAGTGCGTGCCTCCGCACTGTGTCTTTATGTAATCATTGATAAATATCTTTACTTTGAAGTTGCGTCGTAATCAAGACAAACTGAACCATATTCACACCGCAGGCAACACTGGCCCAAATCTGATGTTTTTACTCATATATGACATAACATCTGTTTTTCAAGACAGTGTGAACAGCTCAAATTATAAGATAAGATAAGCAAATGGCTGATATATTGGTGCATTCTGACTAAATACACAGCAAATATTTATTTATTTATAATTTTTATTTATTTTTTTGGATGCTTCAATTAAAAATATGAAACCAATGTAATGTATAACTTCACTACTATAATTTTATAAGGTTCACTACTAAACTGTACAATACTCCTGTAAATCTAGACAAAATGTTCACAATTCTGAGCGTTTCATTAAATAAATAAAAGCTGAAATTAAAACCCTCCTATCTTTAATGTTGCATTTGGATGGACACGCTGAGTTTAGGACAGATGTCAGTGTTGGCGTTTAAATAATGAACCCTGGCGTTCTCTAAATTCATTAATTTTGATAGAAATCTGACATGCCTGAGTGTTAAATCTCCATATTAAAATCTCCACACAAAGCCACTGGATGACAACAGTCTTCATGATGCCAATTCAGCTGCTAATTGCAAGACTCCGACAAAGTTCAGGAGGCTGCTCAGGCAGTAATTGGCCTCAACAAGAGGCTAGACTTCATCCCAAAAAACAAATATTTAAATGCACAAGAAAAATCACACAGAGGCATGGAGACATATATAATAACCTCCAGCCAAAGCGTTTATACAATAACTCACATTCACACAGTGTTTGTTAGAGATTCAACGGCCTCCACCAGACCAAAACACAAAACTACTGGTGCTCAACAGAGAATCACTACTATTCTTCTTAATTGTTTTCATCTGTCTGTGTTTGACAGAGGAGATGTGGTTGAGTAGTGATACCCAGGTACAATGTGGTTGCCAAGGTAACCCTGAGACCCTGAGGTAGCCCTGAGACACCAAAACAAGATGAATTCGGGAGTGCAGTCCTAAATGAAAAAAAAAAAAAAAAAAAAGTAGCCTTTCAAAACAAAAACAGCTTCATTCACACTGGTGTGACAAAGGTTAATCAGATGCTGGTATTGATATCAGAGTGGTGTCCACCTGTGAGAGGACACTGAGAGACAGGCTGGGCTTTTGGCTGCTTAGCGGATGCTGTTTTTGTGTCCGAGAGTGGAGCATTGTGCCGTTTGTACATCCGCAGTGCGCAGTAAGCATCGGGGGGCCTGTTAGCGGAGACTCAGAGCTCCCATATGCATGAGTGTCCTGCTGCGGACATCCCAGAGTGAGGTTGAATGTTGCCTTGGTTACCTTATGTGGTCAAAACCCCAGGAAACGAAAACATTGCTCGAGAATAGACATTAGAAAGAAGCATATACACACACACACACACACACACACACACACACACACACACACACACACACACACACAGAGGTAGCCAAGCATGACCTGGGCAGACGCTACAACTGTTTCAGATCCCTCTGGACTTTGCTAATTGGATACAGGTGTTTAAAGGACATCTGTTGCCTCCAAATAAACACTCACAGAACGCCGTCACTCAGTGTAACACTCATCTGCTACTCACAGTCCACTCAGATGTGTGGAGGAGCTCCAGCCTTATCGCACTATTTGTTTTTAAGAGTGACTTAGCTGTTGTTTTTGTTGCTCGTTGCTGCAGTCGGAGTTCAAGGTTCATCACAGTTATTTGATATCGTCAAAACAGTTTAGTGAAATTAACAGAAAAGACAGAATATATAAGTATTTCTACATTGTTTCCTATTGTTGGACTTGTTCTCATGTAATAATTACATATTATTGCGCCTCATTCTTCAATGTAGAACTAGAGCCACAGTACTTTATTTTTGATTTTGTACCTTAGTCCCAGATGTCAGTAACAGGTTACATTAATTAATTAATTAATTAATTAACTAACCCATAAAGACCCAGTGCTATTTTTATGACAGTTCCCAAATGATTTTTTCTCTGTATTTAACTTTTCTCAAATGACTTATCACCATTTATTATAATATTACCTTCTGTATTTTGCATTTTTTTTCAGTGAAAATCATGTTTCTTCTTATTTTTAATTCTCTGATTTTGTAGATGTTTATAAAAGATTTAAGTTGAGGGTTATTATATCAGAAACAGAGAAAACTGAAGAAAAAGTGTCTTTTTCAGTCTAATCCCTCATTAACTGAACATAAACCCAGTGTCTCTATTCACTGTCATTGATTAAACTCCATGGGTTTTACCAGTGAATCAGTGTTGTAGAAGATGACAGTGTTTCCATGGTAACTACAGAGCCTCTGAACATCCAAATGGGTCACATCTGATGACCATGAAAAGACGACAAACTGTATTTTACAGCAATTATTTACATGTATTGATAAGATTAGTGGATCAACAGGTATTAAACAGTTTAGTTCAGTAGATGATTTTGTTCAATAGTGGATGTTTTTGTCTTTATTTATTAAATTAATTAATTCAAGTAGTTAGTAATAGGAATAGGTAATGGTAATGTATTAAGCTCAATCAACTTGGCTGTAATTATGGACATTTTTTGCCCCTAATACATTATTTATATAGACTTTTTTTTTTGGACTTGGCTGAATTTGACATCTTTACACTTCTATTTGACTGTCATTCTTCTGAAATATTCTCCTGAAGTTCATAAGTTTCACCTTTTTCTTCCGCAGTGCCTGCGTAATCCTGGGTGTGATTTTTATCCTGTCCTCCTTGTGCATTCTGGGAAAAGCCATCCACGACCTTGCCACCAAGCTGCTACCTGAAGTGGTAAGGACACAAAATCCACACCTTAATACAAGAGCCACTGCAGAGGAAGACTTTGTATTATTTCTACTTTCAAATATATTTATATAAAAAATTTATATATCACTACAGTGTTTAGAATAAAAGCGATCAAACCTAGAATCACTGTTATGAGAAAGAACGGAGTTTGATGCTGAAATAAATGAAATTTGAATATGAGGCTTATGAAGGTGTAAAGTTGTTATGTGATGTTTTTATCTTTGCGAAGTTGGCTATTTGTTGATCCACGGTTCAGACTAAACGGTGACAATTTTCAGCGTATTTGGACGATTCCAAACAGATCTTCAGTGCAGCTATTGACGATACAAACTGTACAGAAAACAAAGGTGATTTGTGATTTTACTGTGGATGTTTAATGTCTAGAAAACACAGCTAAGCTAGTAGAGCTATAATGTAAACTATCAGTTGATGCGGCACATGAAGACTGTTTTTAGTTATTACCCCACACCCCAAAAGGGAGGCAA
>JAPTYQ010000013.1:13066459-13092814 GCA_029814465.1 Ostorhinchus cyanosoma | reverse complement strand
CATCCTAGGGGCCAGATTGGACCCTTTGGCGGGCCGGATTTGGCCCCCGGGCCTTATGTTTGACACCTGTGCTTTAGATCATATTGGTCTGAATGTGGACCCTGAACTAAAATGAACGTGACTGCCTTGTGTTAATATCTCAAGTGTAATTTTTGTATTTTGCAAATTCAAGACCCTTTGGCAGGCTGGTTTTCACATGTTTGAGACCCCTTGTTAATAGAAATATTCCATATACTCATGATAAAAGCTCAGATTGGCGGAAAGGTTGTGATCAATGAACAAGAGCCGTGTCCAAGAACTTCTGTGAAAGACTTAAATGGCCCTTTAAGCGTAATAATAAAGATCTGGATGTATCAGTATCTTAGAACTTTTTAGAGAACATGGAGACAAATAGGAAATGTGGAGAAAGAATGGTCCAACCAGCTGAGAACTGACCTACGGACCTAAATGTTAAGGTCATTTTCACACTTAAGCACCATATTTCCCCACTCAACCATCGGGTCAAACTAGAAAACTCACTTTTTACAGCGGATAAACACCTACACCCAAGTCCTAAGACGGTGCATGTTGTACCTAACTTATTACTTTGAAGTTTACTTTTTTTTTTTTTTTGCCAGAGTTGCACCGAAAAAAGTTTCTGGGAAATTGTTTTCTTTTCTATGTTTTGTAAAAGAAATATACTCTTGTCAAACAACCGAACTCGAACTTTTCATAATATCCCAGCAGAGGAACAAACCATGTCTCGGAGGAAATGATTCTTATTATTTTCCAGACAAAATGAAAAATAACCTTATTGAGCCTGTTCCATTAGAAATGTATTATTAATCAAATATATCACTAGGTTCAACCAGTAACCACCAAAAATAATGGTTTTTAGAATATACTAGTAGGGGATTTTTTTTTTTTTTTCAACCCATAAAGACCCAGTACTACTTTTGAGGCAGTTCTCTATTTCTACCTTTCTTATCTCATTTATCACCAATTTTCTTTTTAATTATTATCCTCTTTATT
Source organism: Ostorhinchus cyanosoma (assembly GCA_029814465.1). Taxonomy (NCBI): domain Eukaryota; kingdom Metazoa; phylum Chordata; class Actinopteri; order Kurtiformes; family Apogonidae; genus Ostorhinchus; species Ostorhinchus cyanosoma. The sequence goes on along the minus strand of JAPTYQ010000013.1, from coordinate 13,091,803 downwards.
TGGCATTTTTTGGTGTCGATCATGTATTTTCCTATATTCAATTCCCAGATCACATAGATTTTCACGAAAATTCAGAGTAAATTCAAAGTTGACATATCAAAACAGAGAAATCTGAACCATATCTGAACCATGAAAAGGTGAATAACTGTATTTTACACCAATTATTTCCATGTATTGATAAAATTAGTGAATCAACAGGTATTAAACAGTTTAGATCAGGAGATGATTTGTGTCACTGGTGGATGTTTGGGTTTTTATGGGTTAATGCCACTCATCCATCTTTTCAACTTAAGAGTAATAGTCTATTTGTGTTTTGTTAGTTGTAAAACACACCACTTGCTTTGGCTTTTTTTTTTTTTTTTTTTTTAAATCTTCCTTTTCTTTTTTTTGTTGTTGTTACTTTAGTGACTATTCAGTTATTTTACACTGAATAAGTTTGCCTGACTTCCCTTTCCCATTTGGCAGATTGTTTTGCTTACAACAAGATAATTTGGTTTTATTTAAGAATATTTGGCTTCTGTCTAATGATAAGTTTTCTACTTTTTCTGATTTTTAGTTTTATGGTGTGATTTGGTTCTTACTCATAGGTGAATCAGATAAAAAAACAATGTGACGGATGTGGTTAAAACATGGGGAAGTTTTTTTTTTTTTTTTAACTGTATTGAAATCCTGTCCTGCAGTGCAATTTTAGACAGTGTTGCATTGACATTTCTGTGTAATGTGGGTGTTAGTGTGCAGAGACACAGTGACAGAGCTTCTGTGACACCGTGACATGGATTTGCACACCTAGCCTCCTCCTTTACTTCAGGATTAGCAGATAATACCAAAGACATTTCAGTCATTTGCAAATGAAACTTACTGAAGATCAGTTTCCTTGTTCCTTCTCTGCACTCTAACCAAAGGCGATTAGACCTGATATACATCATGGCCCGCTTCCTCTGCACAAAAAAAAAAAAAAAAAAAGCATTCAGGGCCATTTTCATATTCTGTTCAGGGATCTCTCACTGTCAAATATAAATGTCAAGAGCTGTGTTCACATTCTGGGCAGGGTGTGTTTGTCATGAGCCCTCCGCTGCCGGCCCACCCACCGACTGCGTCAAACATAAACCACTTTGAATGTTGATGAGAAGGTCACAGAAGGGATTTCCCATGATAACATAATGAGACTGTGTGTGCCATCTTTATTTTTCAGCTTATTTCCTATAAATATTCAACACTGGCAAGGTTGCTGTGCATGCAAACACAAAACTTCCTGTAGATGTTTCAGAAGAAGAGCGGTGCGGTTAGCAGAAGCGATTAACCGCTAAATACATTGTGTAACGTAGGTTTTTTTTTTTTAATATCTACTTGTGTGAACAGATTGAAAGATTTGTCCTTTTTTCAGAAAGGGTTCTGTATTTTGAGGAGCATTCGGATGTTTTTGATATTTCCACAGCTGAGTCACGGTACTGACTCAGGACGATGCAGCATGTTGAGGTTTTCTTCTCATCTCTGTTTTGATGTCTGTGAGCTCACCAAAGTAGCTTTTCATGGCTCCAAGGCCATAGTGCAATATTAATGCTGCCGCAGAGGCACTGAGTGCTCTGCAGCTCCCCTTTTTTCCCCTCATCCATCTATCCTCCTGCTATATCCATCCTCTGTGTATTTACATTTTAGGCATTTAGCTGATGCTTTTACCAAGAGTGACAATAGGTACAACAAGAAACTAATGTGCATCAGCTGCAACTGAGAAACATGAAAGGAAACACATTAAATAAGAGCATATTTGAGTGTCACTGAATGAATAAAATGACTAACATGGACGTAACAGCTGTTGATAATGTGATAATAAAGCTCTGCAAAGTGCATTTCTACATTCTCACAAACAATACTGCTTTTATTCTGAAAGAAGCTTATTGAAGTTGCCAACCTGCAGTATTGAGTTGTGGTCTTGGTGTGGATCCAGCTGTCTGGTGAAATCTTTGCGGTCGTGTCAGCGGTGATGGAAAATCTGTAAAGGACAGGATTTTCAACAACAAAGCATCATACTGTTGTATAATTGATTGTATAAATTAACATTACAGAGAGTAACTTTTAGCCTGATGAAGAGTGTTTTAGCCAGAAAGTTCATTGTAATTCAAAGATAGAGAGGAAAACTGAAAAGCTAAGTCAACCAACATTGTCAGCTGTATCATTTTTTTTAGAGGAACAATAACTTTATTCATGTAGCACCTTTAAAAGCAACAGTTTCCAAGGTGCTTTAACAAACAAACCACAAGTGGGAGCATGAGAAGGTAATGTGACAACAGAAAAAAACCAAAAAAACCAAAACAAAACACTGAAGCCAAACAAAAGAGAGACAACATTCAGGAATAATTAATAAAAAGTTCAGGACAAAAGGTACAAAATACACAACGTGCGATCAGAAAATGTTTAAATGAGTAGAAAGAAATGCAAGAATGCAAATGGTACAAAAAAAGAATAACAAATGAGAGAATGAATAAAAAAAATCACAATAAATACATAAAAAGCAATACAACTAAAAAGGATAAAAACAATAAAATAATGTTATCATATAAAATCGAGTCTGTAAAAGTAGGTTTTAAAAAGTTACTGATTCTGTGAGTCTTATCTCCTAAAATATGTGGGCTCTGACGGGAAAAGCCCAGAAAAGTTTCGATTTGAGCCGAGATGCTGGGAAAAATCCAACAGCTCCTTACTCAAGGATATACGGTTGCAAAATAGCTCATATGGGTTTAGGAGGTCAGTTGCGTAACTTTAAAAGTGATCAGTAATTGCGAGATAACGGAGTAAGAGGGCGAGGTGCTGCATTCTGAGGCTGGAGGTGAAAAGGGTGATTTCTGATTCATGCCAAAGGGAGGGAGTTGCGGTACTGAATTCTAGAGGTGATGAATGGTTTTAAAACTGTTACCCATTCAAAGGGAAACAGGATGGCTTTGATTCAGGAGTCAAACAGTAGTGGATCAAGGATAAAACCCTGAGGGACACCGGTAAAAAAAGCAGCAAACACAAAACGGATCCTAAAGCAAAAAAAAAATGACTTAGACTCACTGTTTCTCTGTTTGTCTTTCGCAGGATGATTTCCTGTTCAGCGTGTCCATCGTAAGTGGCCTGGTCTGCATCATCCTCGCTGTCATCAAGTTCATGCTCGGCAAAGTTCTCACCAGCCGAGCCCTCATCACTGATGGTATGCAAACACAATAAGGTTATCGCATTTTCAAGATCATCACTACCATCTTTATGGTTATTTTTTTTCTTGCCCTTTAAAAAAAAAAAAAATAGGAAAAATGTGACCAACTTCACTCCACCCACTGCATGAAGGTGCAAAGTGCTAAAATAAAAAAAAAAACAACAGGAGATTAAAAGGAGGTGTGGATGCCACCTAGGAAAGGTCCTCCTACAAAAAACAATATCAGTTTAAGTGAGACACTATATTTAGAATAGTTTTACCCAGTCTTTATACATGCTTTTGCTAACAAAATAAGTGAAAGCAGCAGTGGTTTGGCTAAATAAAAGAGCAAAATAAGAGTCTAAAAGCTTTGGATACTAATATTACGGCCTCAGTAAATGAGCAAATTGTCAAAGGCTGATGTTAAAAGGTAGGTTGGCTGCGCACCTTAGATGAGAGGACATTAACATTGATTTTTGTACACTAAGTTCATTGCATAGAGAAGACTCTCAAGGCTGACTCTGCATTAGCATCACCCTGGCAGAGTTCAGGATTATTTTAAAACAGTAAATGGTGTTTAGAGCCATTTTAACTCATTAAATACGCATTTTCTATAAATTTGCTGATACTACTATTGATGTGTATCGTCACTGTGGAGTCGTACTCTGCTCAGACAACGAAAAGGGTCAATTTCATTCAAATATGTCATTTTAGCTTTAACAATAGGACACATTTGCCGGCATTGTTTATACTATACAATGCTTATATAATATAATTAAATGTCACAACTTTAATTACCCTTTCCTGATGATAGGGGAGTTGGATTGTTGTGTAAAATCTCATGGTTCCTGTTCCACTCTTTCACAATTTCAACCTGTTGAATCCTCATGTTGTCATCTAATAAGTCTGTGTTAAGACATTGCTGAACCTAGACCTGAAGCAACCCCAGATCATGACACTACCCCACAGGCTTGTACAAGGCATGATGGGTACTCACTTGATCTGTCTTGATGAGGCGGTCACTCTGGAACAGGGTCAATCTGGACTCATCAGTCAACATGACCTTCTACCAACGAAACACAGTTCAATCTTTAGTCTGTCTATCGGACCGATGCTTGTTTAAGAAATGAGAAGCTGCTCAATGCATCAATTAAAGGGTTAAAGAACTGAAACATATTAATCACTGCAGTAATTATCCAACAGAAGGATCTCAAGATGGAGATTTTTTTTTTTTTTTTTGACATTTTGTTCAGGTGGTGTATAATCACGTTTAAAGCCAAAGGAAAACTGGACTGTGGACCTTTAAATGACCTGGACGCTTACTTCAGTGTGGGTCTGTCCAGGCAAAATGTGCGTTACTTCCCTCTTGACTTCCAGTGTGATACTTTATTTGTAACAGAGCACTAGGGATCATCATGTCACCTATTAGCATCTCTGGGAAACAGAAGATTCAAACTTATGCTTATATTCCTGTCACGCCACATCAGTTAACAGACATCACATGCCTCTGTTTACCGCCTTAAACAGGTTACGGCCAATTACATTTCAGTTTACAAGACAACTTCTTAATGTCTGTCACACTTCAGGGGCATCTCAGGAATGAGGAGCGTGAATGCAGTCAATGTCACATGTCCACATTAGCCTCGGCAGCCACAACACAACAAGCAATACATTCTAACACAGTGTTGGGGGAGCTTCTTTGCAAGCATAGCTTATAAAGCTACTAGTTCAGCACAGAGTCCTACACAGGTCCACTTTTCCAAACCTGACCCACTACCCACATTTTTTTCCAACTCACACCCACTCTTATATTAGACCTGCAACCCTACCGGACCCGACACACACTTTATAATTTATTTGACTTGTTCTGTGTGCTTCATGATGTTTTTTTTTTTTTTTTATATGAGCTGCTGGATACAACAATTTCCCTATGGGGATGAATAAAGTATCTATCTTTCAGTAAATGTCTAATATGTGCTGCTCAATGATGTCTTTGGCCGGATGTAAACAGAGGTCAAGCTCATTTCAAAATAAAAGAAACCGGCTGTGGATCAACCACAGTCAAATTAGATGATCATCATCATTAAATGTCCTGTAAATTATTCTCATCCATGAATCTTCTCTTATTTTTTCACTTCCTTGCCTGCTTTTTTGCCTGTCGCATTTTGTTTAAAATTTTAGCCCATATCTGCAAAAATTCTTCTTTTTTTTTTTTTTTCCTTACCCATCCCTGTGGGTACCTGACCCATTGCAGGACTCTGGTTCAGCATGGCAGTAATTCAAACAAACTACATTTCTACCCCTGGAGAAATGTAGTAAGAAAGTAGTAGAAAGGAGTAACTACTTTATTTTCAGTTTTAAATTCAGAATGTACATGTGGTGTATATGAAACAAAATATGGCCATGATTGGGGCGACATGTCACTATTGGGGGTGGCGCTGGCGGGAGGGTTGCCCATGGTGTTGACGACTACACAGTGTTAGTAATGATCGAACATCTACGAAGCATTCGAGTGCTGCCAGGGCAAACCAATCCGAGGTTATGACATGATCATACCTTCAAAGCAATTCAGGATGAAAGGAAAGGGACTGTGTTGCATTCAATGGTGAAATACAATTTATATTACAAAAATTAAATGTAAAAAAAACACCTAATTTTATGTTGTTTTCCAAAATTGTAGTTTGTAAATTGAGTAGTACTACAAAAAATGACCCAAAAAGTACTTGAACTACTTGACGCGGCACTAAATATGAATATAGTTGAATTAACAGCAAGTTCCAGCAAAATGTAGTTTAACTACAAAGTTCAACTAAATGTAGTTTACGTCTCCCCAACACTGCTAACATGCGACTAAAGCCTGCTTCATACTCCAGGACCCCAGAGGAATGTGTACAGCTTATTGAGGTAGCAAAAATAAAAACAAAGTTTGTTCTGCTCAAGACATTTCACTACGCAAGAAATTGAGGTGGGAGACAAACTCGTGGGGGTCCTCCACTTTTCTGCATTAACCACGCCCACATTAAATCCCTGACCAATCCGCACGAAAAGAAAGTTCTGCCAGAAGGAGAAAAAGCTGTGAAAACAAAATTATGTTATTTTGTTCTTGTGAGAAGAGTGTTCTTTGTTCTGGAGTATGCAGCAGGCTTAATAACTGCAGAATTATGGGATGGCTGGCTCAGGTGTGTTTTTTCTGTGTGCAGGTTTCAACTCTCTGGTTGGTGGAGTCATGGGGTTCTCCATCCTCATCAGCGCTGAAGTTTTCAAGCATGAACCCAAAGTGTGGTACCTGGACGGGACAATAGGTGTCCTCATAGGCCTCATAATTCTTGGCTACGGAGTCAAGTGAGTTCCCTCAGTTTGTTCATAAAACCCTCGGATAGGAGTCAGTAGAAATACTGAACTTTGATCACACATTCTTAATTCTGTGTTGTATCACTGTGTTCCTAATGCACAACATGGGTCAAAAATTATTCATTTGCATTTCTGACTCTTATTTGATTTAAAGCTGAGAATTTACACTCTACCCATGTGATTTCATGTCACAAGATTAATTTTCTTTCATTTGATCCCATTTACTTCCGTTCACTACTGTTCAATTCAAGTATTATTAGGTTGTCAGTGATATGTATGAAATGTTTCAGAAATGTACAAATCTTATATGTTAATTACTGTAATCGGCCCACATTAGCTCTAAAACACCATTAACATTTTTAATATATTAATTTAGTTACCATAGTTATTAATAATACTTTTAAATGTGTATACTTTATATAGTAATTTATATAGTAATCCAAAAATAGTTTTTGTCTGGCTACATAAACTCAATCCAAAATGAAATACATATAGTAAAAGAGCAGCATCTGTAAGAGTGCCAACGTGTATTATTTAAGAAATACAGTTTTACATTAAATAAATTATGTTACGCACTGGATGGAGAAATGTATTCACAGTCAATTTATTACATCAAATAAACATGTTCATTTTATTTATTTATTTTTTTAATTTTAAAGGTCTCCAGAGGATGTAATGTTTGGGATTTTACCATGTTTCTAAAAAAATTTGAGACATTTCTGAGCCGTAATTGTGATAATCTAATATAAGGGACCTTGTAATTGCTTGAATATTAAATCATTGTGAAAGCGCACAGCTCTGTTTTGCTGCATGTTGTGCATTAGAAGGGGTTTGTATAGAGTTAAATCCTAAACACACGCTCTTCATTTTATCCTACAGGCTGCTGGTGGATATGATCCCGCGGATTCGACAAACCAGTAACTACGAGCGTTTTGAGTGATGGCAAGACGGGCAAAGAAGAAAAGAGGAGGAGGGGGAGGGTGGGGAGGGGCTGACTGACAGGAGGGACGGGGATTTCTTCAGCTCATGGTCCAAACGGTCCCTCCAAAGACTATGACATTCAGTCCCTGAGATGCCAGTGTCTGTAAATTCCTCTTTTTCACTCATTTTAAGATTTGGACTAATGATCCAGGCATCGTGGATACAACTCTAGGCACCTTTTAAGTGTTTTACGATTTGGTGTACATATATTATCTATGATCTTTTAGCAGTGAAATCTATTTAAACAGGGTTAAAGAGGGAGAACCATCAAGTACAAACAATACTGTGAAAGTGACAAAGTTGTAATTTCTGTTGTAGATGGAAAGGGACTGCAGCGTACCCGAGATGTATGGCCCACTCAGAGTCCACCTCCAGAAAAGGAGCACATTTTTGTACAGAGAGCTGATGTACAATACTTCAGTTACACCTCGTCACCATGTCACAACACAGCAGTTTATTTTTCCCCGCGGTTCTTCGAGGCCTTTGCTCAGCCGGGCTATAAAAGTGTTGCAGCTCAAAATGATTGATGTAGCTGATGTAGCAGTGGAGTATTAGAGGCGGTTCTTTTTTTTAGGATAAGAGAGGAGATGTATCACTACAACAACTATTTGGCATGGCTGAGAGAAATACACACCCACAGAGGCTTAGGAACATGTGATACGCTGTTTACAATATCTGTCTAGACTGACCCTGGTGAGTGGGCACTGATTCAGCTACCATGGTGCCAGCGGCAGCTTACAGTCCCGGACGGTGAAAATCAGTGATTTTGGCTTTCAGGAAGCGACAGCCTGACTCTGCCTCCAGTCCACTGTAAATGAAACAGAAATGAAATCACTGAAACTGGTTTGGTCTGAGTTAGGCAGCCATCTGACCAGTGCACATCATCTGTACATTTACAAATTGCACAATCTACCGACCAGGATGAGCACATACTATTTATGTAAATGTGAATAAGTGTAAAAGCTGAGTAAGGAGGGGCTGGACAATCTGACTCTAAGATCTTTTTTTTTTTTTTTTTTTTTTTCGAGGATCACATGACTTTGAATCACAATTTTCCAAACTTCTTGCTAAATGTAGGTGAGTTACAACCAGACTACAAAAGGGTTTTCATCAATTATCCACCAATCATCATTTTGGACCAATATTGTTAAAATATTCAGCAACTAACTAGAAGACACAAATAAATGAAGTAAACACCAGGTCCACATTTTCCTGCAGTTTCACACTTAAGTTTACTTTTCACATTAAAAGATATGATTTGACTTGCTTGGGTTATAGCAGGAACTCGACTTTACATGGTTTATTTAGGAAAAACTTAAGAGACATAAAGGACTGATAAACAGATATTTTTCTGTTTGCAAATCCAGAAACGTAGGAGTTGCTCCAGACTTAAAGTTAAAACTCCAAACTTTCTTGTTTGGACATATGTGACTTACTCCTACGTCTGTTATTAAGTTTTCTAGTTAACTGAATTTGCTTAGTTTTAGCTGACTTAATATAAGTATAGCAGAGATAGTAGTATTTATAATACTTTTTGTGGCAGCCTAAAAAGGATCATTTAATTTCCCCTAAGTGATTCTCTTATCAGTTAAAAGCAAGTATTTTCCCCCTTTTTAATTTACTTATTGTATAGATGTTAATCAAAGCTCAGAAAATAAAAAAAAACTGCAGAAAAAGTGATGTTTTCATCAAAATAAAGCAGTAAAATCAAGCATCTACAACCACTTTCATTTGTGAAATTAAAAAGGCTTTACTTGAGGCGACGAGAAGACGACAGTGTTCCCACGTTCCCTAGAGTATTTGAATCTAATCAGTCTGGTCATATCTGATGATGATGAAAAGCTCACACTTTTTTTTTTTTTAACCTGAATTAACTCAGTTATTGTTACGATTATTAAACATTTTATATCCGTAGAAGTTTTTGGTCGCAGATGGCTGCTCAGGTCTTTGAGGGTTAATACAAACTTATTTTAATCACCGTTTTTAACATCATGAGTATTCGTTTATTTATTTATTTAGAAGTTATTCATGAAAATAGATTGACCACACACTGTTTTTTTTCTGCAATGCATTTGTGTAAAGCAATATTACTACATGTCTATAATTCTTTACTGTTTGAAATGATCAAGGCTTTATTTCCACAACACAATACACGCACTCCTGCAGGATAAAGTGATCCGATGAAACACTTAACAGATTAAGGAAACAGAAAAGTAGGGATCAGGATGTCAGATTGCCCAGCACTTGTATGAAGGAAAAACTTTGTCTATATATATTTCAATATTGTACTGTGAAAGATTCCGCTCCAGCTTTTTCCGAGCTACCAACACACACTTGTACTGATAAGGTCATGTAATCTACTGTGTATGATTCGGCTGATCACAGGACACCTCAGTGGGATGGTTTAACCGCTGTCACTCCGTCACTATTGCCGTTTCCGTACGCGACGACTCGTGTTAATCTTTACATGTGTGCTTGGTCAGCGAACCCATTCATGTGACACATAGTTTAGGAGAAATGACAAGTCAATATTTATCTACTTATTAATGGGTCAAAGAGTCAATTTATGTCCTCTCTTATCTGGAGCTGCTGTTTGTTTTGGTATTTAAAGGTGCAATTTCACATTTATCTGGCAAATTATTTGTAGGTACTGTATATTTACAAGAAGTGATAACCAGGAATATATTTGTGAATATCATTTGCTGGCAAATTTCTATCATGTACGGTATTTTAAGCACAAGACTCTCTGATTCACTGCTTAATTTATTGAAAACAGAGGTGATATTTGTTAGAGTATATCAACATGTTACAATACCTTGATATCACAGCCACAGCGCTGCACTAAACAGTTCCTCTCTAACCCATCTGTGCTCGGTTTTCAACTCCAAAGCCTTAATCTTTCTGATCAGTGTTTGGCGACTGTGGAACGTGAATGTAATTATCAGGTGGAGTTCCAGCTGTTAGGAGTCTGTCATTAATTCCAGAGGCGGGACATGCTAATTTTGCAGAGTGTTCATGTTTTCCTCAAGTCTGTGCTTGCTACAGTGGCTGTAACTGAATGTACACACTGTGCTGTGAGACTCATTTTAACGGCTTCTGTGATGCTTTGTGTTTCATCCGATTCAAGGTCCTCTGTTCAGGTATAAAAATGGTACCTTCATACTTTAGTTTTCTATATTTCTGAAATCTGTTGGACGTGTGTATATGCACACACACTGTGGGACTGGTGTAAATACTGAAACTGTATTGCTGTGATGTAAAACAAATGTTAAACCAGAGTCAGAGCCTTTTGTCACAGAGAAAAGGTTTATTTAAAAATAAAGTTATATCCCTCTTACTCTTCAAGGACTGTGAAAACGGCGTTATTTAGATTCCACTGCTTGGACCACAATCATCACCACTCAGGTGTTTCAGACACCGGATGCAAACTGATAACGTCAAAACAAACTTGAGATTGAAAAACAAAGATTGGTACATGTTTGCATGGATGTAAGTAGCATTTTTTCCTTGTTTTTATTCTTTATTCTTCTTACAACGGAGACATTCAATGCTGAGGTTAACAAAGACAGATAATGGTGAGGAAACCATGTTCTTCAAATCATCTGCTGATAGCTCGATGTTCATCTTAAGATAAGAAACGATAAGCTAGAACCAGAGCTGATTTTTACTAAAACTTATATCAAACAGCTGATAATCTGATTGACAGCATGCTCCGAGTAAGCCTGACTGAAACTTAAAAAAACTAATAAGGCTTTTACTGTACTGAAAATGTGAAAAACCTCTCTTCTTTCAGCTGCTCACTTCAAAACTGACTTGGTTCAGAGAGAGTACATCTTTTTCGCTGTGTTTCTAATTCTGGCCTGAAGACCTGAGTCTTTTACCAAGACAAATCTTGGCCTAAACTGAAGCTTATATGAGAGGATAACACCACTGTCACGGCCTGTGTGTGTCTTCACAACAGCGTACAGTGTGTAGAGTTGAAAAAGATTCACAAATATCACATCAACTCCTTTTTTCCTCGGTTGCAGGAAATAAAATGTACGAAAAAAAAAAACCCATACTTCGAGTGTTCACTTTAAGAAATCAGAAAAGGCGCTGAAATAATGCAATATGGATTACATCACAGTTAAAGGTGATGTAGAATTTAATTAAAAAACGGAGGGAAAATTGTAGAAGTGCATGACTGAATGTAAACACATGACAAGCTTCTAATGTTGAATGATCTGTTGCACTGACACTGATATGATCCTTTCTGATAGCTGAGTATTAAGCTGAAAAACAAACAAATTTAACGTTTTATTTATTTGAACAATTAGATAAATTAATGAAAGGGGGACTAAAACTAGATTTTGGTTTCTGATCTGAGACGCTTTAGATAAATGCTATATATCGAGTGTTGTTTAATTGTTTAACGTGACCCTGACCTGAACCCTGATCGGACACACCAAACAGCTACAACAGAATCAGAACCAACTCACCATAAAAAAGGCACATCATGTTCTTTGAAACACTAACTTGGCGGCAGATCACTGACGTTTTTTTTTTTTCTTAAAAAAAGTAAATATAAAAAGATAAAATAAAAACAGTCTGAGCTGACACAGTGAGAAAGCGGAGGTGGTTTTAGCTTAAAAAAAGACAACAACAAAAAAAAAAACAAACGGTGCCATTCAATCTGAATTAACACGTGCAAACAGAGAGAAACTGAGATTGGAAATCAAAGTCTGTGTATGAGGCTCCTGCTGGCTTTCACAAAAAAAATTCGGCAAATTCTCGGCTCGGCTGTTCATCTTGAAAAAGCAGTGGTGAGAGGTGAGTGAGTTGAAACTGAAATTAGATTTTACATCTGACCTGAGCCTCATTTCTCTATAGCTTTTATGAATGTTTAAATACCACCTCTTGCCTTAAATATTCCAAATACAAAACCTGATGACTGTCAAATTCAGCCTTTTCCATCTTTAGCCGTTCTCCTCTCATCACTGCTCAAAGACAAACGGTCCAGCAGACCAAACCCCTCCCTCTCATACACTCGAAGGTGAGCAAGCTTACAGTATTTTTTGTATTTTTTTTTCCCCTTAAATTACTCTCCATAAATAAAATCTATATAAAAAGAAAAAAAAAAGAAGACGCCCCTTCTATAAATAAAAAACAAAGATTTCCAGCAAAACAGAGATAAAGATCTGTATACAAAATAAATAAAAAAGAAAAATTTTAAACCCATATGAACAATATACAGTGTTACTAATATTTTGTTAAATCCTCTGCAAATACATTAACGTAGTGCATTTTTCCATTCACCACAAGAACTATGAATTTTATTTTTATCTTTTTTTTGTTTCTTTAAAAATCTGCAGGCAAATTAAGAACCTAACGATTATCCGAAGAAAACGAGGAGATGCAAGGTTTTTGCGTTCCGGCTGCTCCGCAGGAACATATTGTTGGCTTGTTTAGCTGCAATAACTTACGGTTGGCTTGAAAAGATTTACAGCTATTATCTGGCAGATGTGTGGGTCCACTGTTTTTGTTGCTTTTCGTGTACACAAAGACAAAGACGAACACCTCCATTAGATTTGCGATGTTTCTCTGCAGGCTGTGGAGTCTTTGGAAAAACACATTACACTGTAAATAAGGCAGGTTGCCTTCCTAGCCCGAGCTGTGACGCATCTAGATGTTACCACTGTACTGACGACAATCTAATATCTACAACTTAACGCCACGACATCCTACGACATGACTCCAGCAGCTTTAGCTACAGAGAATGATCTCCTGGTGTGTGTAGTACCGCATGATGTGCTGAAACATTTTACAACTCTCTACTGGCCTTTTTCATAAACAGAGACAAACAAGTCTGTTTACAACTATAAATAAGCTTTTAAAATGTCTCAAATGTGTGCAAATTAGATTTAAACGTATGGAAATCAACGGGCCGGTGACTTTTACGTCTTCTAAGGGAGACTGGAGTATGTGACAGGAAACGATAAAGCTTCCAGAATAAAAATCTAGACATCTACATTACATGTCCGCTCTCATCACTTCTGTCCAGAGGAGAGGAACGAGATGGTTACAGTGTAAAACTTCTTCCTTAGACGCTGTCTGTTAGACCCGCGTGTGTGTGTGTGTGTGTGCGTGCGTGTGTGTGTACATGTACATGTGTGTATGTGGGCCTTCAGGCATGCCAGTCCAGTGCAAACCTACCTAAAGAATAAACAGTTTCAGATTTGAGCAGGGGAGGGTGCAGGGCTGGGTGGCATCAGGGGGGTTTATTCTGACCCTACTGGCTCCTCGGTCCATTGCTTTCCCTTCAGAGGTTTGGCTGCCTCCTCACCACCCAGTGCCACCACACACACGTACACACAGAGGATCTGCTTCCAGGACGGCCACTGCTGATGAGTCTGAGGGCTGCTACACATCCGGCAGCTAGAGAAAACAATAAATATGATGAACAACACTCGCAGATCCGTAAACGTCTTTCTGTCTGCGTCTTTAAAAGTCTGGTGTGTGTCTGACAGACAGCGGTGAAGTCCTGGAGTGTGTATCAGTCACACACGCTTTTACAATTCTGCTGACTTCACACCACCGTCCATCCCCCTCAAACCCTGCTCGATCCTCCGTCTACTCCCTCCTCTTATCGGCCTCTGTGCTGATGCTATAGGCAGTCTTTGCACAACGCCACCTGGCCCTTCATGTAGTCGCGGCAGGGGCAGATGCGTCGCAGTGACTGGTGGGCGCCGGCGCAGCTGAACAGCAGGAGGTCTGACTGGAAGATGCAGTGGTGACGGGTCTCGCTGTAGGCCGGGACCACCGTGTCGGCGCTCGACTCCACCGTCTGACAGTCCACACCGAACCTGAGCCCAAGATGCGTTCAATTACTCAAACCGCAACAGAAAAACAAATACAAACATCCAAACTTCCATATCTGGCAGACACTGTGGACCAATTAATATGAGCTGAAGCAGACATGGAGGCTTTTGCCTGTCAGTGAAGTGGAGCAGCAACGCCAAAAGTTAAGCTGGAAACTTGTAATTGGTCAGGCTAACACTACATAAAGAAACCAGGATTGTCTTAGCTATTCTTATTGTTCTAGTCCTGATCTCTTTAATCTTTCCACCCTTAAGGGAATCAGTTTTGTGGGTGGAAATCCAAACACTGTTGTCTCTTTTGTTGTCTGATCTTTTATTTTTTCTGAGGAGAAACATGAGAAGAACAGTATGAGCCCCTCATCCACCTCTCCTACGCTGGTGATGACCAGTCAATCCATTTAACTTTACCCATAAATAAATAAATAAATAGTTGATACTTATTGAGACTACACCATTACTCAAAATCTAAATAACTATTACTTAAAAAAGTTAAGAGACAAAAATACATTTGTATACAGACTCCAAATATGGCACTGACAGGGATAAATGTTGCTTCTGTTGTTTTTGTGTGAACTGACATGACACTTCATCACGAATCGGATTTTCGATATAGAGGAAAATGTACAGGAAAATGCTCATTTTGTGCAACATGAATAGAAGTGTGGACAGGGCCTCAAAGAGAGTACCTTGTGTAGTCTCTTAGATCTATTCTCAAGCTTTAATTTTCCTACAAGCAACTTGTTTCATTGTTTTTAAATCGACACAGTGGATCTTCTCTTTGGATCTTCAAACCGTTCAAGGTCATCAGAACTTTCTAAATGGGCCCTTGAACATCTCGTGGCCATTACTGTTCATCCAGCTGTCTGAACTACAAGTGCTTGGGAGCTGAGTATACGCTTGAGTCCACTGTGGACAAGGTCTCAGATCTATTCCCACATTATAGACCAATAAAAGATGCCGCAACCCCTTGTAAGTCACATGCTCTTCTACCGTCCTCTACTATCCAAGACTGATTTTTTTTATGATTTGACAAAGGTTGTTGGAAGGCAGATAAAGGATGGTTTATAGCTGTATGTGTGGTCTGAGCTGATTCTAAAATTAACTGCACATTACCTCCTCAATCAAACATATTAGCCCTCGAGCAAAGCTTCCAAGCCTGTACACCTTAAGGACATAATACCTTTTCTTCAGTTGTAAAAGATTCTGAGAAAAAGGAAACTCTGGCTAAATTACATATCTTGGATTCATTAATGTCACTCATTACTCAAACTTTCCACCCATTTAAATTCTACATGTGTCGTACCAGTCAAAAGTTTGGATACACACCCTCGGGCTATGTTTATGTATATGTAATTGCATGGTAAAAAACAATATATATGTTACATTAGACTTATATTTTATTATGTTATATTTATGTTGTTCCTGTCCTGTTGGTCTTGTCATCAAACAGTAGAAGTGTTAGGAGGTCTACTCCTCCGTATTCTTCAGAAAAAGTCTAAAAGAGGAAACCAGACCTGACAGAACAAAATGAATGTGCAGCAGCATCAGTTATGAACCTTCCACTGATTTGACAAATAGTGTGCCCTCCAGTGGTAATAACCTGACACTACCGACAGCAGTTCATCAATATTCAGTGCTCTATGACAAAGTGCATGTATGAACTCAAGTCTATGCTGTAGTGCCATCTAATGGCTACATTTAAAATAACACCTAAAAAGAAGGTGTGTCTGAATTCATTAAAAGAACTCTATGTTTTTAGGGGGTTTGTTTCTTTGTTTTTTTTCATTTTATTTAAAGCATCTGTATCCAACCTGGCCAGGTCTTTGTCCTTGTTGAGGTGCTGGAAGAAGGAGGGTTCGCAGATGAGTTGGGCCTCCTGACAGACCTGCTTACAGGAGCGTCCGGGGTCGGCCAGTTTGACCTGCAGAGCGGCGAGGGGAGGCCACATGACCTGACCATGACAGAAGTCCTGAAAAAAACATACACACATGATTTCGCACACCTGAAATGCAACACTAATACACAACATGAACAGATCACTTGGTGTTAATGGCAAACATAAGCAACGAGTTCATCGCATGTCAGCTCCTTCATGTCCGGATTCATGTCATGGATTTTCTGGAAGAATTTAACATGAAAATTTCCATTCAAGTCATCCTTTCCTCAAAACAAGCCTTTTTTTCATGTTCCTTCTCTGTCATCTTTGGTTTCACTGTGCAGAGTGACACTGTCCAGATGTTTAGCTACTGGAGCTGGAAAGTTCTCAAGTTTGGTTTTTGGAGCTGAATTTCATCATTAGTGTGTGTACTGTGCAGTTGTGATGAAAAGTTGTGGGAATGTTATGAGTTGTTTTCTGAACAAAAAAAGTTAATTTTCCATTTGTCTCTGAAGTACACTGAAGAACCATTTGAAGGATAACATAAATTTCAAGGACTGTTATTGACAAGTGATTCACATTTAAGGAAAAAATGCAAAAAATGCTTTGTGTAGTGTCATTTGTCTCTTGAGTTAATTATTTTTTACTGGATTGTGTTGCAATTTGTACTGAACATCCAAGATCATGCATTTATTTCAATAGTTGTTAAATTACTGTAATACATATATGTTATCCAAATAAAGACTCAAATCATACCAAGAAGTTTCATTAAGCTAAGTGCTAAACATAGCTTCAGCGCTTAAAAATACACATTATGATGCATTTTTCAACCAACTGTCTTCTATTAATTTGTCTGAAACTTTTTCATGGGAAAATGTTAATATTCATCTCAAACATTGAACTATTTAAAGATGAGTTTTCATGTGAAGACGAATCTTACAAGAATCCATGACATGACAAATCCAAGTCGAGTTGATATGGAAGGACCTGGTATCACATGTTCCATTCAACCCAAATGGCTTCACCTACATGTATATGAAGTAGTATAGAGTATATATCCTGCTATAATTGAACAGACAACATATATGTGCAGACAGTACCTGGTTCTCAATGAAAGCATTGACTCTCTGCAGCATCCCCTCACAGGTGAACTCATAGGGCAAATAGGGCTCGATCTGACCACACAAACACAAAACAAACAGAGAAATTGTCATATTTGTGACTCTATACATGAAGGAGCAGAGAGAGCTGAGACTGGTGAAATATTAGCCAGCTGTCTGCGCTTTGTACCCGTGTCTTTTGAGTGCCGTTGACCCGGGTTCTCCTCCACAGGCTATCATTTGCAGAGGAAAAACTTCAAACAGTGAGGACCAACAACTGAGGCCTTTGTTGCTGCGTTAAGTCAGTCGCTGCTTTCTCCGTGGCTTTGTGAGCCGAGGAAGATGAGGAGGAGAAGAGGGAGGGTGTGTGAGCCAAGCCGGAGCCTGGTAGGCTGCAGCTCACCACCGCTCACAAAGCATATGAGGCTCCACAGGCTTGTCCAATGAACAAAGCCATTGTTCCGACCCACTTGGCGGAGCACAACACAACACGAGGTCCTGGGCCCGGGCTTTAAATATGCATGGGCCCTGGACATGAAGATGGAAGAGGATCTCTTTTTCCTGTTTCCAAACTTTCCCTCATCTTTTATCTTTGGCTTCATTTACAATTGAGCATGATTTGCAAATAATCAGCGGTCATATGATGGTATTTGCATTTTATTAAAATTTATGTCAGCCGCCGTATTTGTAGGTCAAATATTGTACCTTTTCTGTAGCATTTGTCCCGACAGCTTTAGCTTCTGAAAGTTTGTAAGGTTTTATTTTACAGGATGAAAATAAGCTACAAAATACACTGAAAACATGTAGATTTTTTAGAGACAAGAGGTTCTCAAATGACAAAATCAAATCTATAATGATCTCAGAGAACATCATGTGTTGTTCTTGATTAAACTACAAAACAGCATTTAACACATTCAGTTCTATTTTATTGTATTTCTAGAGCTCAATATTGCAAAAAGGTCACCTCAAAGGGCTTCACAGAATATGCTGAATTGATAAAAATGAGATTAACCTTAAACGTGTACAATAGTAAAATGAAACACACACACTGAAACAGCTACAATCTCTCTCTCTCGCTCTGACAATCACTGTAGATATTTTTTTCTAATAATGAATATTTCAATAAAAATATTTCCAATAATCCAAATTTTCAACAATTAATCTATTATGAGACTAACCTTGGTGTTACTTATTTTTACTGAATGAATATATACATTTTTGTACAAATAAAGAACTACATTTTATGTGCATTCATATTAAAACACTTTATTCAACAGCATTTTCCGTAATTACCTTTTGGCTGAGTATAGAGCGAATGGCTCTCTCCACTTCTGCAGAATTATCAATGTCCACTGTCCAGACATGAGGTTGACCGATGTACACCTCAGCATAAGGATGTTGGGAGGTCAGCTGCAAACCCAAAAACACAGAGCGCAAGAGAACAGAGGTTAGGGCACAGCTGACGGACAATGCATTCTAAAAAGTCACCTGAGAAACGCTCTGGTTCTCTGACGATCTTACCTCTCTCAGCGTGGGTTTGCCCTTGAAAAAGTCTGTGTTTTTGCTGCTTTTTGGAGGGTTGAATTTCGGGTTGAGGAAAGCACAGCCATTGGCAATGGCCTCCAGGGGGGCGGGACCCTCGTAGGGGAAGGACAGACCCACAAACAACTGCAGAGGAGAGAACATATCAAGAGTACACCAAATCTATTAGTATTCAGATACAAAAAAAGGAAAGAAAAATCATTGTATGACAGAACTGTTTCCTCCTTTACACAAAGACCGTCACCTTCAATCTGCCTCTCCTTAACACACCTTCATTGTACCGTATTCATGAAAAATATGTGCTATTACTTTCTCTCCAATCGTCTATTAAAGCATAATATTCTGCACAAAGAACAAATCCTTGAACACAGGCATTAATTGGGAGCATTATCATTTAGAAACACTCCAGATAGAGCGTGAACCCTCATTTATTATATTAACTTTTCAGAAATGCGAATAAAGAACCAACTTAAAATAACTGGATTACCTTGATGAGAGTGCGCACTGATAAAATGGGCACAAATGCTGTTTTTATACAAGAAATTAGGGCGTATATCTGTGTGTTAAAATGCAGGTCAACACCTAAAATAGGAAACTGACTGCTTTTACTCAACCAGGAGATGAATTTGCCTTTCTGGTTTTTCTTTGAGTTTGTCACATTTGCGTTCAAAATTTACTGGAAAACCAGAAACGCTATAAATTCCCCTCAAACTCTGTGACTTTGTTGAGCTGCCTGGGTTACATGTTGCATGATATGAAGGGCAAAAATCACTGTTGCATGTTGTCCCTACTGTAAATAATGTGCTGTGGAAAGGGGCCAGAAAAGGGGTGAAACATAGTGGATATGCTGAGTTGTTGTGTTTCCATTATTGCTGATTGAAGCTGGAGCTTGTATAGATGTAGCCGTTTGACCTTGGAATAAATGATGATATAACAAAAACCGCATTTTAGCGCTTTTTGTAGAATCCGCATATAAGAGGATCCAGTTCAGACTTTTCCAAACTTTTTCCAAACTGCTGGCGGCTCTTCAACAGTGACACCAGAGTCGAGGTGGTAAGTGAGAGCTGACAGTTTGCATCCTACGAAATAACCCGAATACCAGAGAAGCCAGCAGGGGTAGAGGAGTGTCTGCTGTTTGCTGATAGCAGCAGTTAGCCTTTGTTAAAACAAACCACCCATTTTTATCAGCAAAAATTCAGCAGAAGCAGCAGTTTTTCTTTTGAAACAAGGGAGGAAGAAAAATATGACGGTGCCTCTTTCTGTACCATCAGTGTGTCTGAAATTTATCTCTCCCACAGGCCAGAAGAAGAAGTTTCTCTCAAAGTACTTAAAGATAACCTAAGTCGTCGTCATATACTTAAAAGTGAATACTGTAAGTACAGGGAGCTGGAGGGGGCTCTAATAACAACTTCATTCCTCTCCAGTTGGGAAGAGCAAATATTTGTGAGGCTGTTGCAGCACGCCGAGGCCAGAAGCGGCTTGTGCGCACGGGGCTATGAGTATAAGGGGGAGGGGGAGGCAATCTAGGCTGCTACTAATTTAGCCAGAGCTCCAAGGCTACAATGGCTAGTCTGTGTGTGTTTGTAATGGCCCATGCGCCCATAAGAACAGAACTGAAAGCCTCTTCAGGTCCTCAACGCACTTTTGTTCCAACACACAGACACACAAAGCACTGATGTATGATGTATGATGTATGATGTATGCGTAGCCTTGAATAAGCTGAAACAAGCTCTCAATTATGCTTCTTAAGGTCAATTTATGCTGCAAAGATTCAGTAATTTGCAGCAGTGTTCAACCAACAGATGGCAGCAAAGCACACTTGTTTTTTTTTTTTTCCCCCTCATGCAGATGCAAAAGCTCCTCCATGAGAAACAGTCGACCACTATTTATAGGGAGAGCAGAGAGGAGGGGGTAAAGAGTCAGAGGCAGAGACTTAACTGGGCTGAAAAGCAGCTAATCCAGACAGAAAAAGGCAGAAATGAATGAACGATGTCTGCGTCGAACACGTGACTAGCGTACATGGCGCTCAGTGAGTTGCAGAAGTGATTTTTGAGGGACTTTCCGGGTCAAGCCGCTGTGTCAAATGTGGAAGTGCAAATATGAAGCTTGATTTAAAAGAGCAAATCAACTCTTACGTGATTAGAAAGGGTGACAAATCGATAATCAAATACTCGAAACCAGAGCTGCAGTGACTATTCAACTCGATTGTTAGAAAAAAAAACAAAAAAACAATCAAT
Organism: Ostorhinchus cyanosoma; assembly: GCA_029814465.1. Lineage (NCBI taxonomy): Eukaryota > Metazoa > Chordata > Actinopteri > Kurtiformes > Apogonidae > Ostorhinchus > Ostorhinchus cyanosoma. The sequence continues at coordinate 13,070,690 of JAPTYQ010000013.1, read as the reverse complement.
TTCATCTATTACATAATCAATCATTTTCGGGTAATTATTTAGTCATATGATGCAAAAGTGAGGAAACAATTTTTGATGATATATCCTACAGATTAATCAATATTGAAAGCAGTTATAAATTAAAGCAATAACAATTACTGTAATAGATTACAATTTTGCCTAGTAACAAATCTACTAAATGCACAGTTCTCATTTAAGAGTCAAGTTGTCTAGGATTATCTGACCAGCTGTTCATACTTATATTACATAGATTCTTTAACAGTGAAAAACTACCATGCTTACTAACACTTGCTAACTATATCTACATTTGAAGGGTAACTGCAGACACCCTCATTCATAAGCTTCTATCTTATTTAACATGTGAACACTATGATCTGAACATTTCTGATGGAAAGTTTTAGGGATATTTTACTTTTTCACTCATTTTGTTGGCAATATGCTCAACAGTTTTCCAACGTTCGTATAAAATTAACGGTTGTTTTTTTGTGGATTTATGATAGTCGCGTTACTGGACAGTCTTCTGCTCCGGGTTGCTCCGTCAATTGATCCTCCCATGTCCAATCCCTGCTTAGAGTAAATTTATATCCCTACCCTCAAGCAGCATCACATGCACACGCTCGAACGCTAACAAGACACTCAACGAAGGTCTTCAGGGCCCGAAAAGAATAATAATCCGCAATATTCCTCTTGTCACATCGCTTGCTCTGTAGGATTTTGTTATCTCATATAAAAGCGGACGCTGCAGACTTAAAGCTTTTTCATTTATGCATCTGTGACCCTTTTTGTGGGACAGAAATTATGCCTCAACAGAAAGGTTTTACAAATACAGATGCCATAAAGAAAGATAACCATTACCTACATTTTCCTACTGTGACATCTTCTGTATTTGTCTGTGTATATAGTAAAGACACATTTAATGTATAAATGTCCCACTGCTCTCTATCATATGTAAAAACATGAGGGGGATTTTGTGGTGCGAGTTAACTTTGACTTCTCAAACCAGCTCATATTCAGTGATTTAATTAGGCCGTTTGTTCTTGGTTTCTAATTCCAGCACCGAGATGAGTTGGTTTTCTTTCGTGCGAATAGAGATGACGTTAACAAATGATCAACAGCGCTTTCCTTTTTGAGCGCCGCGTATGGTTAAGTAACAACAGACCGGGGAAAACAATGAAAATGAGGAAGAGAATGGAGGCAGGCGGTGGGCGGCATTTGAACAGGTAGACAAACACCGAGCTCAAAGATGGAGGGGTGCTCAGAATGCAGCGTGACGCAGGAAGCTTTGACACAGTTCAGCGGTTTGATCATTGCCACTGTTCCCCAGATAAATCACAGCGTGTCAGGGTTTATTTCAGGCGTTTTTGCTCGAGAGGAAATCAAATATCTGACATCGGCTGCAACTCATCCTGACAGAGGTACCTGCGTGAGTATTTATCTTGTACGCATGGCCCATAGATAAACCCCTGGAGGCCAATTAGCTCAAGTGGCGCGTTAGTAGGTACAATGCATGTATTGTCTAAGCTACGCGAGAAAAAAACATGGCCTAAAACTAGCTATGATGTTTGGGTTTTGTGTGAATTAACTGCTCAATTCTTCGTGGCTAATTAGGAATGGGAATGATAAAAACACATGTAATGAAGGGATGTGTCACCATTTCTTTCCCTTCCCATGAATCAAGCGCCGACTACAACAAATTAAAGTCAACTCGATTTCTACAACGCACAGAAATGTCTGACGCTAATGATTGTACTTTCCTTCATACACTTATTTCCCGCATATTCCGCCTTTTCTGTTCTCTCTCGTGTTTATTTTTAAAAAACACACAACCGCTTTTTCCATCTCAGCTGCTGTGAGACATTAATAATTCTGTTTTTTTTTTTATATGAAAATGAGTCTCAGTTCAGTCCTTCTCTCGAAACGCCTAAGTCATGATCTCCAACCCTCTTGTTCTCATCTGATGTCTCTCTCCTCTCTCTATTTGATTCTCCTCCCTCTCAGTCAAACAAGAAAAGCATCTGGTTTCAGAGGCTCCTGTAACATAACCCGATTTCCGCTGTATATTTCCAAAGAGAATCAGGCTCCGAGCCAAAAGACCAGGGGGTGGATTTTCTTAAAACTGTGTGCCAGACTCTCCGGATGTGAGGTTCTTGTTTTAGACACATGCGACATACATATCAAACAGCCGCAGCAGGTTGAAACTGCCAAGAACAAGCAAAGTGCCAGTCTATTTTTTTTCTATATGTACAATTACGGGGGCACTGTTTATATAAGGAGGACCCTTGTTAACAGAGGTAAAGTATGCATTCTGCTGGATGTACTTGAGTACCTTTAAATATTATCAAGTGTGGGTGGACACATTAAGTTAATTTCCCATGTGTGATACTAGGAAATTGGAAATCGTACGCATTGGTCTGTTGCCGCCTACTGCTATCAGTATTAAAATACTGGTGGTGATTTCATTGTATTTCCCAAGATGAAGCTCTATAAAAACAACCTTATCGTGCTATAAGTGGGACTTAACTCAGTTGGTGTTTAATATCTTGGATTTACTTTAACAACAGTTTGGCACGTTGTACGGAAAGGGAACTTGATGCGTTAGTAGTGACGGACCAATTTTCCCGGGGCAGACACCGATACCAGTTGTTAGGAGTATGTTTGAACTGATACTTGAAACCTTTACACTTTTACATCAAAAATTAAAGCTGTAATGTAACTTATTTATTTATTTTTTTTAGAAAAACACAACCACAAAACTTAAGGTGACTTGTGTAACCATGAGTGAGATGTCTCATAATGGCGTATCCCGTAGTGAGACTCAAAACAAAGCCTAAGAAAGAAAACATTGTTGAAATCCTTTTAAGCTGAACGTCATGTCATAATAAAAAAACAACGTAAAATCCAATCATGCAGATCAATAATTTTCAGTAACTAAATCATTTAATAACTAGAGGTATTATGAAGAATAAAACTCCTCTTTTGCTTCAGATATTTATCATATTTCAGATACATGATTAGAATCTGATTTTGTATCTACACCTCTTGACAATATTATCAGTGCAGTCACAGTCACAGCTCAACTTTAAAGCTGCAGGAACTGAAATCTGGAACAAAAAGACCAGAATCTAAAAATACACACATCCCTTCTGCAGCTTTCTCTGCTCAGTCCAAATCAAAAGACTGAATATAACTCGAGATGACCTCACATCATTTCATGCTGTTTTGTCAAAATGAACCTACTTTTCCAAGTTTCCATATTAAAGCCCAGAGTGGAGCTCTGAAGTCCTCTCAGACCATTAGAATTACTATATTCTGAGAGGCAGTTATGGAATTTAAGAATGATTTTTTTAAGCTTTATGTCCAGGAACCAAGGTAGTAAGGTAGGACTGATCATTTATTATAAGTCAGTAATTCTATAAAATTACTAAATACTGATATAACAATGAATGAACAATGAAAAATAAATGGACAAATTCTATGGTTTGATCTGTGTACAGCATAGCAACAGTCTAACATACAAAAATAAAACGTTACTAAAATCACTGATCAGGTTAGAGTTCACCAAAGTTGTGTAGTAAACATGTTCAGTAGATGCCATGTATTCATGCTGTTGCTGCCGAACTCTTTCCATCGAGCCACTGAGGCTCCATCCTTGCCTTTGTCCGTTGTGTCCTTGCCTTTGTGAATGAGAGTGACTCCAGTGGAGAGAGGAAGGGACGAGTCACGACATGAATGGTGAAGTGCTTCTGTGGATGGCTGGACTCAGAACAGACTCGGGGAAACTACAGCCACTTTGCTCGAGGCACTTTGAGAAGAGTGTTTCTGCTCGTATAAAGACACTCCTTTGTCAATGCAGCACGCTCAGGTTTTATGTCACGCTTTCAAATGTTCACTTTTTTTTTTACTTTTGTCCTGCTCTGGATTAGGTTTTTAGTCCTTAATGTGCTCATTGAATGTACAGTGTATTATTATAAACAAGATTTAAAGAGTAGCTGAGTCTTGGAAAAACAAGTTACTTTGCTCTAATGGATGTCAACTAGCAAGGTTAACCTGACAACATGCTTATTATTTGTCATGTCAGAACTGTCTGATTTGGCTCATCAGCAAATATGGCTGGAATTTTTAAAGCAGTTTTCACCGTCTTGGCTGTAGTTTGTGAAAAGAATGGTATGCACTCAATATTGTGCAGGTTATCTGGGTCACACTTTAGGGAATGTCAGAAAAGATGTGTTGG
>JAPTYQ010000013.1:13034712-13048582 GCA_029814465.1 Ostorhinchus cyanosoma | reverse complement strand
AAAGATCTAGCTTTTATCACTTTGTCACTTTCTTTGACTCTAAAAATCGGCGTTTCGCCAGCTTTCGACATTTTCCTAAAAGGCCCAGTGGAATTAAAGTCCACTCACACACCTTACCCCTCCCCCTTGAAACAGAGCTGCGAGGGGTAGGGGTTGAAACATTCTCCTATGAAATGGGGCAACCCTTCATGACCTGCTACGTCATCAGCAGTCATTAATGCTGCTATTAACAGATGCGAAAACTTTGTTTCTGAAAGTATTCACCATGTCGTCAGTAGCTGTAACTGTCTGTTGCATGGGCTTTCATCTTTTTGCAGCTATCAACTATAAACCCCAGAAATGCAATCTATAACACATTGAAATGGCATTAAATGGTTGACCAAATGATTATGATTGTTTACGAAGAAAAGACGTACATTTGTGTCTTTCTTTCATCCCACTGTTGCACTTTTTTGCTGTTTACCTCTATCTTGGCAATGATTTATACAGAATTATGGTAAACTTCTCCTACCTCTCCATTCGTAGTGTGGTCCTGGAAAATCTCCATTTCGAGAGTTATACAGCCCTCCGCCTTAGTCCTTCCCCTCCGTCTAATCGAGAATTGGGACAACACTACCCCTTCACGTGTGCGCACAAAACGGAGGGGTAGGGGTAAGTGGGGGGGCCAAGGGGTGAATTGGGATTCAGCCTAAGTTTTTGTGGTAATGTGACTCACTACTCCCTCTAGTGGTCATATAAATCCATCAGAATGGGGGTATGGTTATATTCACTTCATATCCAAAACATCGGCATAACTTCAGAATTCTTTATTCTAAACACATAGACAGACAGTAGAAATATAACATATACCCTTTACACCAGATGTAATTAATAACGCATATTAAAAGAGGTTGAATCAAAACCTTCAACACATGACAAAGGTTTCAACTCTTATCAGGTAAGGTGGTGGATAACAGCAAATGATCATGTATTGTAGTGTTTCCCATACAATTGTATTAGGGGGAGTGTCCCACCCCCAGATGGCACCTCCCGTCCCCCCAAAGAACACGGACCAGCACAGCCCCAGCCAGCAGCTCACAGGCGGGCACAGCCCCTCGGACCTCAGATCCAGTTCCGAGTAAGATCCCAATTATGTGTCTATACGTATCACTCTCTCTCTCTCTAATGTCACTCGGTATGCACAGGGTGTACAGAAGTACAGCTCCAGGAGGCACTGACCTGGCTTGCATATTACATGCATAAATAGGAAATTTCACACACTTTTGCGTATCCATCTGCATGCAGATCCCCCCCCCCAATACTGGCCCTGGCTCTACAAGACTGATCTGGGGAAGTAGTAGGTCAGTTAGAAAATAAATACATTACTTAGACACAAACAGGCATAGTCAGAGAGATAACGGATAGCTTGATGATAAAACAGCTCGCTAGCAAGCTGCTAAATAATAATAATAAATAAATAAATAATATATGAGAGAGAGAGAGAGAGAGAGAGAGAGAGAGAGAGAGAGAGAGAGAGAGAAAAGAAAAAATGTGAATAAAAAAAGTACTACACCATCTAAAACACACTTCCGTATATCTGAATGAACAATATGCACCCCCATACACACACACCACAACCAAGAAAATCCTTCCCAGACACCCCCCTCAAGGATGCAAGACTAGGTGAAACACTGTGTTGCAAAACATCAGCCAAAAGTCGGTTAATGTTTCAATAGTATGTTACACTTTCTATTGTAACTTTAGAAGGGCATTGTCTAGAATGTGACAGTTCCTCCTGGGTGAAAAATCACTCCATTTCTGTAGGCGATTAATGTACTGGGTTGACTAAATAACTTTAGGTGAAGAAGGTCTGAGGCCAGGTTGTGTTTTGTAGTGTAAAGGAACCTGTAAACCTTCTCCATACTGAATGGTTATTGAACAATGACAAAAACTGACTATTTTGCGCATTTTGAAAAGGACAAAAACTTACTCAGGTTTCCAGCACACTAGTGGAATGTTCATTCTGGAGGCTTATCATAGATGACAGCATGTTTCCTACAAGGTCAATGCAAATGAAATATGCTGATCCATTTCCTCATATTTTTTCTGGAACATGTGTCAGTGAAGACCTTATATTCCTCTTACATAAAGTGTGGCTGCAGATTTTTTTTATTAAATATTTCCTCTCCTTTTTCTTAATTAGCATTACACACAGTGAAAGCTTTACCCACTGAATACTACAACACAGTATTGTGAGTCTGCTCGAGCGTACATGAATGTGGGAGTAGATTTTATGAAGACATCACCCGATCTGTGGGAGATGCCAGTGTAGGCAGGAGCTGATTGCACGTTTTCTGAAATACTACTGGTTATATCTGTCTAATGAACTGATAAGAGAGTAACAAGATTAGCGCAACTTTTTTCCTTACTCTGAAAATGCAGCTTCTGAGAGTCTACACAACAGCTTTACGCAGCTTTCTGTAAGTGTGCATGAGATTGCATCCTAAAAATAGAGACAGATAAGCACAATAATGGAAAAAAACATAAATACAGCAACATAAATGAGTACAAATGATGGAGATGTACTTGTGATGGCAAAGAGGCAGGACCTAGACACTTGGAGCAGCCTGCACTAACACTCATCTACCAAACTAACTGTGTAAACAGGACAGGCTGTTAATTAGTGTTCAGCACTCTGATGTATTTGGCAACAGATGCCTCCTCTCCCACTAGAGCTGCCACTCAAAATGTCACTCAACTTGCCACAGCTTTATTTGCTATTAGCTAACAAACAGTCTGGGAGGGCATTGTTGCCCAAGTAGCAGCTGGTTTGTTACTCTTGACAAAGTTGTGAGTAGGGATTCAGATTCAGTTTATTGTACTGGGAGTTAAAGGTGCCCTGCCACACAAAACCAATTTTGCTTGTATTTTTTTTTTTAAATACGTTCGGTCCATTTCTGTTATGTAGTGAAGTTGCAAATTAACCACTAACTCCTCTGTCTGCTATTGACAATCAGGACAATTAGAAAAGCTGGTCAGTGTGACGTGTTAATACCTGAGCTCATTACTATTAATGAGCTTGGCCAGGTGAGACCACGCCCACAGAGTTTGTCTAGCTCAGCGACAGTTTTCGTATACAGCAAGCTGGAGCGCCATAAAGGGGGGGTGGGGGTTAGAAGTTGTGAAAATTCCGTGTAAGGTCTGCTGTACAAGAGAGGCATAGAAGCTTTGAGTCAGATGTTCAAAGCATGTGAAGTTCACTTTCGGTTTCCGCCAGTTCCTCTATTTGTTGCGCAGGGTAAAGGATGCTGGTTTTCATTGGCTAACTGTTAGCCAATTAGAGTCAAGCAGAATAGCATGTTGAATATTCATGAGAACCAGCGCAAATTGAACCGAGTCCTCCAGCAGGCTTTCTATGCCACATTAGAATGGCTTGAAACTTGGTAACCAAGGCATTTATTCCAAAAAAAAAAAAGATGCTACAGAGTCCACGGTAGGACTTCAAACATTACCACAGAAGTAATGAAATAAATGTGGCAGAGCACCTTTAATGTTGGACTGACCGCCTTCGCCTTGAAATGTGAGGAGGAATGACAGTAAATAAATATGACGGTAGATTCTCTTATGTTATGTCAAGGGCCATTAAAGTGGCTCAAAGGAAAGAATGGTACTTGTATGAGAATATAAGCCTGTATAATACAACTCCAAGTCACAGTCTAAGTATTATGGGATTAACGTCAGCTCAACACTCATGACTGTTGCTTTGTTTTTAAAAGGAGTTAACTTCTTTAGTGCTGGGCAGACTAGAGGGAAATATTTCAGAAATGCAAAGATGCAGTCCTAAATTCTCAAGTGCTTTAAAAGCCCACCATTAAATGTTTTTTCTCCTGCAACTTATATTAAAGACTGGAGGGTTGAAATAAATATGCACAACCTTTAACCTAAAACAAGCACCATCAGCAATTTAATAATGTTTGATTATCTGCTTATAACTTCAAATATTAGAGCTACAACACAGATTTAACCGATGGAGTAGTGTTAAAAATGTGTGATGGCTAGAAATTGCCCATTGTAATGTAAGTCTGGGACACAGCCCACACTGAGGGAATAAATTAAAAATCCATGTAGGTGTCCATAGAAATGGTGTCATTTTTCTGTGTTTTATTTCTGGACTTCCATTATGCTAATGTATCAAAAACAGCTACTATCCAAAGAAACATGGTTGTTTTCATGTTGGATTCAACCTATTTCTGTGTATAAGAACAAGATCAGAGGTAACGTACTGACAGAATAGCATAGAGCGCACATTGACTATTGATCCCACTTGGTTTGGAGGAAGAAAAAAAAAAAAGCATTTAAGTGAGTGGGCGTGTCAGCGATGTTATCAGTCAAAGCTTTTCAGGCGCAGTCAGCCTCACAGATCCCAGGGTCAATTACGTAGTTGGCAATGCTTCAAAGACAAATAGTATCTGCTGCTATGTTCAATCTCCAACCTATATTAATCACGATTCAGTCACAGGATTAGACAAAGAAAATGTGTTTTATCAGACAAGGCCGACGCGATGTGTACTGTCCGTGAAATAAAACTGAAAAAACGAGGCTTTTACATGTCATGCACGCAAGTATAACACCTGATCACTTTGTTTTCAGAGTGGAAGTAAAGGAAAGGAACCAAACTGTATTCATTCATATGACTTCTGCTGAATATGACACGTGATGATATGATGACAGAAATACATCTACTGGAAGTGCTTTGGCAGTAGTGTTTCTACAATGATTCCTCTCACATGTTTTCAACCTTGAATCCATCTGCCGGCATTGTGAGGCATGACATTTGGACAGCAGGACTCTTTGCTGAACACACTGTACATGTACATCTATATATTTTCCTTTTGGCTTACACAAAAGTTCAAATTAAAAGTAGAAAACAATCAAATATGATAAAGTATGCTATGCTCATTTAAATCAGTTCATATTTGAATTTACTATGAACTACTATGACTATTACTATAATACTATTACTATTACACATGCCATGATGGACAATTTGGCCTTACTATTCACCCTACCATCTGCACGCTGCAAATTTATATTCTGTACTGAAAAGTCCTTTGTGACAAACTTTTCTTTGATGATAACGAAGTCCCTTGTAATAAATAAATAAATCTGACTTGTCAGAGCATAAATCCTTGCATGTCATACCGAAGGTGAATACAGAAAAGGTTAACTAAATTATATTTCCATGAGTGCTGGGTTATTAATGACTGGTGCTAGGAAATGGAGCCAACTGAACTAAGAAGCACAACCCATTCAAATACAAATCGTGCACCAGAAAACAATCCTTGCTACCCTGACTCTGAGCTGAATGAAAAAGATTAATGAGGTCAATTTGGCCTTGTCTTGTCTTATTGGCCAGAGGCCATGCAGTCCCTATTCCCCCAACCAGTGATTTATGGAGTACTGCGTAATCTTAACAAATAGACCAATCCAAAACTAGGATGAATTACCCACGACCATCTGATTTGTCTGTTGTAACATCTACATTCAATAGGTGTGTGGGAATACAAAAAGGGAATCTAAATATTACATTTCATATTATCTTGAGTAACAAAATATGCGATAAAACAACCCAGCTTTTCTACTAATGTGCTACAGCCCCATCACAGTGTGTTCGTAGTACTTTGTATTTTTTGACTGTACATGCTGGCTTTTCTAGGTTACATAGACCCATATAAATAGATACGGTCACGGGAGACACCCTAAACATCAGAAAATCCCACCCATTGTAAATAAGTGCATTCCATTAAAAATACACAATAGGATGAAATGCAAATATTATTCAACCACTGCCAGATAGAATTAAGAAATCTTACAACAATACCAAATGTATAAACCATCACAGTGCATTGTTACCATGTGTGCTTTAAAGTGTAAATTAAACTTGTCTGCCCTCAAATGAAGGTGTTGTGTGGCACGATGCAACAAGAAAACACAAAAAAAGTCATTCTCCTCTCTTGTGCTTGGAAGTGATGCCACTCTGTGGTTTTAACACTCAGCCAAACCACTGTGCACTTGTTTCACCACAGATATCATCTAACCTAGCGACTCTTAACTGGATTTAGTGCAAAGCCCCTGTGTGTTATGAGAAAGACATACCCTATTCAGCATACAAAGGGACTATTCAGGTGTGGTGGTATCCTGGATAGCTCCAGGAGTCACCTAACAAACACGGACTGCCTGGGTAACATTTCACTTTCTTTTAGCTATGGGGGAAAGGTCAACACTCCAGAGGGATCAGACCCCCCTTTCCTCCACAGAATTGTCTCTTCCCTGTAGCCACTACCACTCGTTTACCTCAGCGACTGTGCTGGACTCCAGTTACTGACTGATCTCTCAATAGGAGTGATGCACTCACACAGTGCAATAAAATCCCTCCGTCCTACATTCATAATCACTGCAAAATGGAGAGCTGAGTTTCTGACCTCTTGGTTTGCTTTAATCCGCTTGATGACTTTCCATTAGCCTGCACCCTGCTGGATTTTCCAACAACTTTTATACCTCAGCTCCAAAGGAGAAAAAAACACATGTACAGAAAGAAAAGAACATGCTTTGTTCAATAACTGAATTTGCTGAGAGGATTTTTTGTTGAGATGTGAAAATTTTTACTTTGCAAGTTATATTATAGCTTGACTGGGGATCATCTTGTTGAGGTTATGGATCCGTTACCTTGTTTATAGAGCTACTTAGCCATTTATAAAGCAGGTAAATAGAAAAATAAACTATATATGTAGACTTTCACATAAAAGATCTTGACTCTCATTGACAAAAATAGATAAATTAAATTAGACAGGATGTTTGTAGCAATTAAACCTTTGCAAATGCTATTTAAGACGATTTAATTTACTTCTAAGGCTTAATGCGTTTTTGAAAACCTGTATCCAGACCATAATCACGCCAAATGTTCCGTGTTAAACCTCTAAAAGTTAAAGCCTACTAGTAATCTAATGGCACATGGAAGCACTTGTGTGTTTTCTGGTGACTTACGAAACATGGTGTTAAACTGCTGTGGGTTGAGGTTCCACTTCCCCCAGGGTGTCTTGTGGCCTTTGGACTGGGCGTAGTGGGCGTGGTTGAACTCAGGTTCGGTCCCAAATGAATCCAGTACCCGCAACATGCACCTAAAGTGTCGCACAAAGACAAGAGTTTTAATGACTGCTCAATTTTGGCAGACAGAATGATACATGCAACATTAACTTAATATATTTTAATTGTGTTTACTCTAAATCCTACAAAATCAATGGAACCATAAGCACCCTATAAATCAACTCTATGCAAAGAGTGTCTCCGATAATATATAAAGGACTAAACTCTTCACACCTTGTGCACACAATTACTGTCATGGAGAGAGAGTGTGCGTGGAGCTGTATTTAACTCACTGGGCTGTAGAATAAGCCTCAAGGTCATTTCTACATTCATTCACTCAGCCTAAAAATGTATTTGAACTAAAATGAATGTCTAACAGCGTAAACAGATTGTATGGTTTAGCTGGATTAACCAAATATACCAAATATTCTTTGAAAAATGCCTTAAAATAGAGGCAGCCAGGAATAAGTGAAATACATGGGAAATTAGACGAAGCAAATAGGTCCCTCGAGGTACGGAAAACTACAAAAAGTCTCCATTCTCAGGCCCAGCACCGAGACTGTGAATGAACATCACGGTGAACTCAAAGGTCACAGCGGAGGATTAATTAGACCTAAACCAGTTGAGGACATGGCATACAGCCAGGATGACTCCCTCCTGACATTTTCACTCCATAACTTTCCATAAAATTCACTACATCACTCATTGTTACTTGTAGTTTGGTGGGTGCAAATTGATTATGGTCGGTCTTTCACTCAATTCACTTGTATTTGTAATCAACAATGTGCAATAATGAAAAATTAACAATGTGAATAACGACTGTATTTACCTCTCACCGACCTCTGCAACTAACTAGGTATGAATGTGTGATTTCACTGAGTGGAAAAGGGCAGTGTGTGCGTGTTTTTAGTGGATTTTTTTTTTTACAAATCCAAAAAGACCCATTGTTACTTTTGTGTCTGTTCCCAAATGAATTGTTCTCTACATTTAACCTTTCTTAAGTGATTCATCACCCTTTATTGAAATGTTATCCTCTTTACTTCGTGCTTTTTTTCAGTGAAAATCATGTATTTTCCTATAGTTAATTTACTGATCATGTAGATGTTCATGAAAGCTCAGATTAAAGTCAAAGGTTATTATTACAGAAAGAGAGAAAACTGAAGAAAAAGTGACTCTTTCAGTAAAAATCTATCATTAACTAAACATAAACCCAGTGTCTCCATCCACTGTCATTGATCCAACTCCCTGGGTTTTACTGGTGAATCAACGTTGTAGCAGATGACGGTGTTTCCATGTTCATTACGGAGCCTCTGAACGTCCAAATTGGTCATATCTGATGACCATGAAAAGATGACAAACTGCATTTTACACCAATTATCTATATTTATTGATAGGATTAGTGGATGAACAGGTATTACAGTTACATCCGTAGGTGGTTTTGGTCACTGGTGAATGTTTGGGTCTTTATGGGTTAATACTATTTAAATATTTTGCATTCTATGTTTCCTTTTTTTATATTCAAGAAGTACTGTCTCTATAAAGCGCATCAGAATTTCATTGTGTATGCTCTGTGTAAACAATGACAATAAAAGGAATCTTGAATCTATTTCTCTGTATGTGTATGAGGCAACAGACTAAAATAAGAAGTTTATTTCCATCCATTGACTTGGTTATAAGTAAATCTGTCCCTCTTCCTCACACTGTTAAGCAGAGTTTTAACAGAGTCGAGTCTTGGAACTATTGTGTTAGTATCCTTGATTCATCCTTGGCTCGCACTCATGTTGTCAGCAACAAATCCTGAAACGGTCGGCCCTGTTATATTAGCAATCCTGCAGGTTGTAAGAAAATTGTTGTGAAATAAAGTTGTGCGACTCTCCATTCAGGTCAAGGTAAAACACACAGCATTAATCATTGTTAGATGGAGCTAGGTGCAACACGAACCGACATAAACATGCTCAGACACACAGATATCTGCACCTAAAAAAAAAAAAAATCCCCTCTTATACTGTATCTCTACTCAGTGACTATCTACCGCCCAGGCAGATGTTGCGCAGCTGGCTGTGTGAACTGTCAAAGGCCCTGGGAGAGAAGAGAGCTGGGAAACATTCGCCATGAGGAAACTTTAGACTGAAAAGGAGAACAACAACAACATGTCCACATGCCATCCCTGCTCGCTCTAGAGAAAAACAACCCTCATCCGTCCCCAGTAGGAATCCTCAACAGATGGGAAAGTGCTGTCTGAGCCATAACATGATGTAAATATGGTTGAAGTGAGTCCAATGAGATGGCATGTAATGTGGTAAGAGTTAAAACTGCTCAGCTCAACAAGTACACACTTAGTGACACTTGCTGCCGTACTGTAATGGAGCTGAGCTTAAGGGGAAAGAGTCATTTTCACTTTAACTGCTTATTTTCACTATAATGTACCTGAAGTGATCCCAAATGGATATCCACAACAATTGCGATTGTAAATGACAGCATTCTTTTTTATTTTTTAATTATTCCCTGTGTGTAAAATGCAATAAATAGAGCGCTCCCATATGGGACATTCAGAAACCCCTTCATAAAAATGGAGATTTTTGTTTTTTTATTGATCTACCGGAGGGTCTGCTACATGTTCAAACGCCCTTCAGGCTAAAACACAACAGATGGATGAGCAAACTTACAAGTTAATGACTATTATTGTAAAAACAATTAAGTTGAAATACTGCCAAACATCAGGGTTTACTTAAAATAAAACTTTAAGCAAACTATGTGGATCTGGGACAAGTGTAATGTGATATGTTACTCATTATTTGACTCGACTTGTCCTCCAGCTAATAACATTTATTGATTTTTTTTCTGCTAGCGTAGAAGATTTTTATTGATGATATGTTATGCTTGATGGACTTTAACATGAATTAGATGCAATAAAACACTAAATTATCCCTTACATACTATTTGATAAGTTTGTAATCAATAAGTCTTCTATGGACTGTAAATGTTTGCTTGAATAAAATATCAAAAAAGTTATTTTCACAGACACTCCAACTGCAAAAGGACTCAAATTAAGGGTAATTTATGCATTTCATTTCCACCTTTAACTATAAAAGTGGTTCTGTAGGGATCTGTAACAAGCATGTTCCCTTCCATTTGAAGAATATGATTTCTTTGTGCAGGAGGGCTGGGTGATTGATCTCAATTTGTCACATAAACTACGTTTCAGAGGGATTGTCCAGATTGTATCTACAAAAAACATAATAGTGCTGCCCATTTATCAGTATAATCACAGTTATCTGTAGCGATGATGTTGCTTGTGCAGGTCACTAGGCTGAAGAGTTTATTTCAGTCCATTTTTAGCAATACTTTAGCATCCATCTGCACGCAAGTGTTTGGTTTAAACCTGCATTAATGTAGTAGATGAGTTTGTGTGGCATGTCGTAATGCTGATGTTGAAGAATACTGATGCAGAATTACTGTGTCTGTCAGTTGTGGGTTTTTGAGTCAGTACAGAACTCCAGCGCCACAAACTATGGACAAGCATTTACTTTACGTACATATTATCAATACTGTAAAAATTTGAGCCCAAAATGAACCAAAAAAATGAAAAGTTTCTCATCAGATAATAATAATAATAAAAAAAAAAACATCAGGTACAGTCCAAGCCTGCAGAAAGTAGAGAAAACTACATAAAAAAATGTGAGTTTTCTTTCAATTTGCTTACACTTTATTGGAGGTGAGAAAACTGTGATCCAGAGAGTGGGATGTGATTCCACCTTAAAAGCTTCTCCTATGATCTTTAATTCAGATCTATGGACAAAGTGGACGTTGTGGTAGTGATATATATTCAGAGCGCTATATATGTTTGTATACTTAGAGCTTCATATATATGTATAGATATAATTTTTAGGCTATTTTTCTTTTTTACTGTATCTTTCCTGCTACTTTTTAATCATATTTGAATGAAGAAACTGTAACGCACAATAATTTCCTCCTGGGATTAATACATTATTCTGCTTCTGAAATTTCCATGACATGGATTGTGATTTTCATAATATTTTGATTGACTGATAAAAAAAAAAAAAATCTCACATTAGTTTGTGCTTTGAATAGTTAATGAGTAATTATCAATCAGATATCAGCAAAGCATGAGGTTGGTTTTCAGCAGATGCAAAAAGTGATCACACCGATATAAACATCAGACAGTAACATGCAAAAAAAAACAAAGAGCCTTGTGAAGAAAAATGAGGAAGTGATGAACAGACGGAGAGGCTACGAAGAAATAGAGGGCAAAAGATGATGAAACCAAACTTGTGATGCTTGATGTAACAGATGACTAACTCGTCATTTGTTCCGGTTTCATTTCTGCAACGTTTTTCTGCCTCAAAATTAATAAATGACAATGGATGGAGCGGGTATCTGCTGGCACATTTTCTGCAGGCTTGCTAATGCAGATGAAAGTGTACTGTGTCTGCCTGATTAAGTTACTGGATGAAAGGATTAAATGAAATAGAACAACGGGGCAACATTGGCTCTAGTTTATAGCCAGAAAACAATAGCTTAAAGTATTCCCATACTCTCCAGAGTAGTGTGAAACACAGTGATACACTAAGACAGATAGCCAGGAGACTGAAGCAATAGCAAAACACATTAATCACAAAAGGGCCTGACAGAATTTGGGTTGCATTTTTTTTTTTCTGATGACACTGTTTATTTAAAAGAATTTGGGGTCTGATATTCCAACATGTGGATTGGGGAAATGAATTCAGGCATTTATTGTCCGTGGGGTACTCCCCTACCATCTTTTGTGACAAATAAGAAAAGATTGAGATGGTTTCACAAGGGGATTGTGGGATTTTCAGGCCACAAAGGCAAGGAATGTAATTCGCCACAAGCAGGAGACAACAAAATAAGACACTTTGGGAGAAAGGGATGAAGACAGACCGGGTGGAAATAAGTTACATTTATTTGAGAGAAAAATGGCTGCACCATGCAGTCGAGTCACTCATGTAGCACTGAGAAAGCGCATTCTGACGTTAAGCACCCTGACATGAAGTGTTCAACAATGGTAAGAGAAATAATGCACAAAATAGCATCTGGACCTTACATTCTGCCTAAAGTTGAATCAATTTCCTCAGGACACAAAGGGAGCGGATGCAGTTTAAAGTGTTATGGAGCAGACAAACAAAACCTGGTGACAAGCAAGAGGAACCAGGAGGGCCATTAGTGCTTGCAGACTTATTGTTCCTTTTCTTTTCCTGTCTGTCGGAGCTGACGAGAGCTCAAAACAAACCGGGAAGGCCTAATCTACAGTCCTCAGTGGAGCAATCGGAGCAAGAATACACACACTGGGTCAAGGCATCATGAACACCAGACACTGCTTCAGCCTTTAGGGAAATCGTGGTGATGCACGATCAGAAAATAGACTCATTGTCTCTTATAGAGCCAGACTACATGAACCCGGTACCCTTTGCCCATGTGAAAGTAGCTCATAAAGTTGGAAGCCAGGCCCCAGTTCTGGGAAAATATTTAAATATACTTACTGGTAGTGGACCCATGAAGGTCCCAGTGTCTTCTTGAACTGAGTGAGACCCACTATGTCAATGTAGATGAGTTCAACCACTTTGTCACCCTGAGTGGGGCAGCTGGACTTGTTCCCCATCACCTTGCGCATTATTCTGGGAGAGAGAAAGAAAAAAAAAAAACCACAAATAAATTAAATTTGACAAATACAGCCTAATGTGAGAGAAAAACAGTTGTGGAACCAAATTTGTTGTGATCGTCTTGTGAAAAGGCAGTGGTTAAACGACATAAAATACAATTAAAGTAACATTTTATGCTCTGAGGAGAGGAGGAAAAAGAGCATGTGGAGGTTTGTTATTTATTATTCAACACTATCAGCGCTTCTTGTCATTTTGAAGATATACTGATATTTACAAACTGCAAAAATAGGCTGTGTAGAAATAAGTAAAATATTCTTAAATGTTCTCTTGAATTAAACAGAGAAATCTCCCAGTAGGGTGAGCAAACTGGAATTTTTATTCACCAAACAACCATAAGAACCTATTGGGAGAAAATATTGCGCGTATTACAAGCAACAAAGCCAGTTACTGCAGTTTGTTACTAGTGGGCGGCTGCAGCTGTGGCTCTGATGGTAGGGAAGGGTCGGTGGTTCAAATCCTGGCTCCAACTGTCCACATGTTAAAGTGTCCTTGGGCAAGACACTGAACCCTAAATTGCTCCCCATAGGGCCTGGCAGTGCCTTGCATGGCAGCAGTCACCCGTTGGTGTCGGAGTGTGAGCGTGAAAGGATGAATGTGCAGCAGTCCATTTACCATTTAAATATTCCAGAATGAGAAGGTGTATAAATGGCCTCAGTCCTAAAACAAGGAAAACAACACTGTTCTTCTACTGCAATATTATGCAAAACATTGTTTTAGTTTGTTTCTGATTAAATCCTGGTCAGTATTGGTTACTAAGACACAGATATATTGTTATGTTTCTCAAGAAAACCAAACTTGACAAGATTATCGCTGTTTTTATTTATTTGATTTTTTTTATTTTTGAAAAAATGTAAACTCATTTACCTGAAACTTTGTTTTCAACTTCTTTGTAAGTGCTTTTTTTGCAGCATAGAATTAATTTTGCATAGCTACATACTTCAGTCTAGTTAAAATCAAAGTCAGTTTTAACAAATGCACAACACATACAGAAGACTGAAACTACATAACTCTAACTCCAACGATGCAGCAAGCAACATAGTAAAAAA
>JAPTYQ010000013.1:13008096-13025589 GCA_029814465.1 Ostorhinchus cyanosoma | reverse complement strand
TGTGTGTGTGTGTGTGTGTGTGTGTGTGTGTGTGTGTGTGTGTGTGTGTGTGTGTGTGTGTGCGTGTGCGTGTGCAGTCTATGTCAGCAATAAAACCAGTAAAAACTACTGCACACGTACACATCGTGGTCGTTGAGCCCTGACCTTCTACAGTTGACATCCATCATCATATGCAGGCCTCTCTGCTTCGGCCCTTCACAAGGTTAATGCGAGGGTCGACAAGTATGAATTATACATAGTAAAGCTTGTGTGCATGTGTGCCATCATCACACACGCTATCAGAAGACTGCTGCTTCCAAATGGAAATACATGCATGTCGCTATGGCAACCGTACGATCACGTGATTTAAGAGTGGAGGGTGGCAGCTGTTAGATTAAAGAGATGGAGACAGAAGATGCATCTGTATGAAATTATTAGTTGGTAAAGGGAATTTCTTGTTTGTGCTTTATGCTTGGGTGATATTGGTTCATGCGTTTCGTAAGGACTGCACCGATGTGAGCAGAGTGAAAGAAAGAAGAGGTTACTCAGCTCCTAATGGATTTCCCTGTTGTCCGTCTCACTTCTATTTCTATACAGAACAGCCTGAGCTTTCTGTGTCCCTTCTTAACTGTGGTGCTTTCTGCCTATATACAATATTCATTACAAGCTACTGACCTTTCAAGAGCTGCAGTCAGAGCTGAAAATTGTACTTTCCTAAAACCAAGTGAAATATTCTTCCATTAGGTCGGGTTTTCTAAAAGAGACTGCCACAACACAATGAAGAGCTCTGCGCTAATAATCAGCACTTGAAGGATAACATGTTGGGTACGTTTCTGGGTGAACACAGAGTGCACACTTGAAATTCTAAATGAGAGAAGTATTAATTATTATGATTCATGACATATCTTAATGGGAATAGAGCACAGCCCAGCAGCATTTCAACTACTAACTGCCAACTCCTCAAATGATGCAACAACTGAACATTAAACTTGACTTCACTTCCTGGGAAGAAGAAAAAGGGTACTCAATATTAGGAGGCTCAAAGTCAAATATTTCCCATGTTGTGGCAAGTAACCTGATCAATGTCAATATCAGTATCGCCCATCATCTCAGACTGTTAGATGAATTTCCTTAGCATCTGTTTCCATGTGCATCTATATGAGCATAATCAATCTGTCTGAAGGCCTTTGGTCGTGCAGACTTGTCCTGCAAGGGTAAAACCTGCAGAATTGAAAGGTTTGAAGGAACACAAGTGTCTATATGTTTATGCTTGTCAATTATGTATGAAATGCCTCCACAATGGTCTGAGTCCTTTCTGCTGTTTGCCAAGAATGTGTAAAGATGAAGATAGAGCACAGTCATGCTACATCATCCCTTGTAAGCTCTTCTCTTGGAGTACCTCGACTCACCCCTTCTTGCTTTCTCTCACCACTAAATCATCTCTACTTTCTCCCGCATGAACCGTCTCAACGCGCTGTAATTTGCTCTCATTAAAAATGAAACTCCTCTACCTTTCTTCATCTTTGTTCTTATTCTTGTGGCTTCATTCTTACATGATCAGTCGCAGGTTAAAGAAATGTTGTCAGTGTGCTCTGTCTCTGAACCTCCCTTTTCATTAAAATGGCTCGTCTGTGCGCTGCCGCTTCCCTCTCGCTCACTGAATAGTCTCAGCTTTTTAAGTTTACACTCACACGGGGTAAAATTACACATGTGTGTGTACCCACCTCGCTGAGGTATATGAAGAAGGAACAAGTGGATCCATCCACGCCGTAGTTGCCATAGCAGGAGTCAGAGCGCCACATCTCTTTCATCCACTGTGGAAGAGGAAAAGGCTAAATTAACTCAGAACCCTGCATACACACTCTGACCAAAACACTGCATAATGCCCCTATATTGTGCCCCATTGTGAGTAATATCAGTCAAATACATTTTATCAGTGGTTGTTGGGCCACTCTAATTAGACATTCACACTCATAGCCAAACAACTGTCAGACTTCGTTTTTAATATTAATAATGGAGTTCTTTGGTTAGATACATAAAAATTCTGGGTGATGCTGCAATTTGGTAATAACGATGAAATTTGTGCAGTGCATGCTTTAATGTCAGAATATATAATACAATGACAAAATGTATTGTGTCTAACTATTAATGGATGTATTATATGGGGTAAAAATGTCAATGTGGCTACACTGTGACTTGATTGGTATTGGTTTCAATTCTTGGAACCAAAGGATGAATATGAGATTTAGCTTCAAAATTTGCAAATCATTCATCACAACAAATAAGTGAAGTTGTTACTCTACTGGATCACTACTCTTGCAAACAAATCCATCACAGGCTTTGCTGTGATGGCATGGCACTTCAAGAGTCACATTTTACAGAATACATAAAAGAGTATGGCACAGTGAGAGAGAGAGAGAGAGAGAGAGAGAGAGAGAGAGAGAGAGAGAGAGAGAGAGAGAGAGAGAGAGAGAGAGAGACAGACAGAGAGAGAGAGACAGAGAGAGAGACAGGGAGAGAGAGACAGACAGACAGATAGACAGAGAGACAGACAGAGAGACAGACAGAGAGAGACAGAGAGAGAGAGACAGAGAGAGAGAGAGAGAGAGGATCAACAGAGGAGCAATGAAGATATTATCAGTTTGGATGGTGATGAAAGCGATGATCCCCAGCAGGCAGATTTCTGTGCCACTGTCATAAATGACATGCTGGGTAGCATGCGAAGTAGCAGGACTGTTGAGCCAAGATGTGGACTGACAGCTATCCTGCTTAGTTCACAGAGTCTAGACCATCATGCATGCTGACTTACAGCAACCTAAGGGAGTAGCATGCAGTGAAATAGAAGTCATAGATGTTCATTGAGGCTGGCTAAAATGAAAGTCACTTAGAGAATAAAGGGATGAACATAGTGGTTTTTTTAATACCATCTTAGGAGGTCCATAGAGTGTGAAAATGGATTTGTCAAATGTTCCAAACTGTGTGCCGATAGTGAAATCACTGCAGAATGCCTCTTTAATGTCAGTAGGGAAAGTAGCAAAGATTTATGGAAATAAATGATACCATTTCAACGACTACCACTTTGTGTTTAGAGCAAACTGAGATGAAGACATTTCATCATCTACAAGAAAATACGCTGGAATACTTTACATAGCACTACATGCTTTATAATGTATTCAACCCAACGAATGCACATTGCATGCTAATCGTGTGCACTATGTGCGTGTGCCTGTGACTGTGTGGAGTTTTGGCATCGCCTGGCGCCCTGTTGGAAATGCTGACAGTATCAGTAGAGGATTGGGACTGGCTGAGCAGATGGTGTGTATGATAGGGCCCTATCAGCTCCAGGGAGACCCACACATATACACACAGAAAAACAGAGACGCTGGACGGAAATTGTGTCTGTGTCTGACTGTGGGTGGGCTTCGATGCAGCCACTTTGACATTAAGGGGAAAATCAACCTGTGGGAAGTTCTGTTTTTTCTCTCGTAGTGGGTTGACACAAATAAAATTAAGTTAATACGGAGACACGTACTGAGTTAAGTCATCCTATAATGTTAGGTGACTGGTCTGAAATGGAGGACTAAGCCGAACTGAGCAGTACGAAGCTGAAATAGTATGTTATTTTTATTCTAGTCTAGAAGAAATTTCTGCTTTCTAAGATGAATATTTAATAATGGCTTCAGTGCTTTTACAATCAACAGATAACATAGTTTTAATTTAAAGAGGGTGATTTCATGTTGATTATGTGATTTTCCATTTAAATATGCATTATTTAGTGCTTTCATTCTTAAGAAGATAAAAAAAACAATCATTAGTGATCACAGCAAACCATCCTATTGGGTCATGTTTTATTAAAATAATCATATTTAAATTTAAATATTTAATCAAATATGTTCCGTGTCTGCCTGTAAAATATTAAACTTAAACTACTGTTTTCAGTTTCAGTGGTGATGTACAAGACGCTCATTTCCTTTATGAACCCTTTCCCCCTTTATGCTGATTTGCTCAATGATTTCAAGAAGATCATTTGTCAGTCAAACCATGTGGGTGTGTAGCTACACTTGTGCAGGCGGCACTCTTTATCTCAGTCAAACACCCTGCTAAGTTCTTCTTCCAATTATGCCAAATAACCTACAATAAGTGTTAGAAAGGTTGTGTTTTTATGCATTTCTGTGTGCGGTTCACCTTGAGCTTGCCCTCACAGTGAGGAAAACCTTCCAAAGGCGGCAGCTCGCACTTCTCCTGGGCTCCATTTAGAAGGTCTGATGCAAGACACAGAGAAAAAGAGGGGGAAAAAATCAATAAGGTCGAGTGAAACAACTAACATTCTTTCATTGTCTGTAGCTTTCACAGGATGTATAATCTTCAAACTGGAGACAATGCAGATGGAAACCTTCACATTTCAGGAACATACAAACACTTCTACTCTGCAGTTTACAGCCTCTTTCCTTTTAGAGGTCTGTGGTTTCTCGGCAGGAAAAAAAAAGATTCTGCGCGAGTGTGTGTATGTGTGTGTAAGGGAAGTAAATGTGGAAAAATGGTGCCACCACAACTAAGACACAAACATGTATGTGGACAACTATGTTACCACCAGCTTGATGTGAGTGTATGATCACACACAGATGAAAATGTGTTGGACTGAGCTACAGTTACTACAGCTTGGTTGCATTTTTTATTCTTCCAGTGCCTTCTTTGTCCACATAAAACATTTCTTAGCTGTACAACCACGTTTATTACTGGGCTAAAGTGAATCTAAAAACCATCATACAATGGCCTATGTTTAATTTATGTATTATTTTTATTTTCAGGTTGTATGTTAGCTATTCCATCTTGTAAAGAACTTTGACCATGCTTCCTTTCAGTACCATTAACACGCTCTAATTAACACTTTATTTTGAGAATGAATGGGATATTAGAACCCAAACTCCGCCTGGCCTTTTCAGCATGATCACAGCTTACCAGCTTCTTGAAGTATCAGAGAGAAACTTCCAAATAATGTGTGGCTGCCTGCCAAAGTAGCTTGTAAGTAGCTCATAGAAAAACTTCCACCTCCGCCAAGATATAAGGTCATTTGGCTGGTCTGTGGTGTCAATTTTCTGTCCAGTACAATAAACAGACATGAGGACATTTGGATGACAAAGCATCAGTGATAGTATCTGCTTGATGACTTGACATATCTTTTAGTAGAAAACATTAAAAAAGGGGAACTTCCTTGTGTGAGCTGACCTGTGAAATCAATATGATGTAACAAACAAATAGTTGAAGAGGACAAACTAAGACAGCAGAGAATACGAGAAGTAATAAAATAGCACAGGGCCTCGCCAACAATATGACAGGACAGTGATATAAATGAGAAAATGACACTTAACTAATAACGACTTTAGATTTGGAAATTACACTCAAATCTAAGCTTTCATACTTGCCTTAGGCTGAGCTGCACCAACAAGACTTGATTTTCAAACTGATCATAATCATGTTTTAACCATCAAAAACCAAAACACCCACAAGGTAACAAACGTTTCCAATGATATTAAATGTTTCCTAACTTGTGAACCCTTAATCCTATCAATATATGTAAATAATTCTGGTGAAATATAATTTCTCTGCTTTCCAGTTGCACCACATGTGTCTTTTTCTGATGTTCAGAGGCTCCGTAGCGAACATGGAAACACCATCATCTTCTGCAACATTAATTCACCAGTAAAACCCATGTAGTTTGACAGATGACAGTGGTAGCAGTAGTAGTTTTTATATACAAGATTAGTAAATTAAATAAAAAAAAAACCTGTTAGGATTGACCTGTTTTTCACTGAAAATGAAAAATGCAGGGGATAATATGTTAAATGGTGATAAATCACTTAAGAAAGATTAAATGTAGAGAACATTTCATGTTGAAGTTGTCACAAAAATAGTTGCAGGTCATGCTTAACCAAACATAAAACGTATTAAGTTTGACCTTCAAATATTTACTCTCAGTTTATGCGCTAGTCTTAATCTAATTCTGCTGTTCCTAAACTTTACTTCGATTCAATACCAACTTTAACTTGCACTTGATGAAACCGAGCTTCTAAAATGGTAACTTTTTAAAGATGCATTAAGAAAAATAAAGTTTAAAGGACACATTGAACCCAGCCTGAGATTTATTCTGCTGATTTTCTCTCAGTACACTGGTTCACCGAGGAAACTGCTCTGGAGCTGAACAGGAAAATTGGACAAACTGTCAAACATGGTTTAAGTGTCTGACAGTTCCCGCCTGGCAGTCTTTTTTACTTATTGTGTTCTTGTCGTCCATTTTTTGGTATTCTATTATTTGGATATACTGCTCCATTATTTAGGTTTTTAAGTGTTTCTCAGAGAGAGGGAAATGAGAGCTTTTCTGCTGAGTTATCATGAGTAGGCTTAACTAGCTAACAGTGCAACTTTTTGTTTAGGGATGCAGAGAAAGTGAAAGTTAGCAGATTTTTCTCCTTTTTTATACTAACTTTAGCCATTTTATTTTAATTTAGGTGAGTGGGTATCTCCATGTTGACTACACCAATAAATTGCAGCTAAATAAACTCTGTAATTCCGCTCCAAAAAACTTAACAAGTCTGAATCTTTGGTGCGGCCCAGGCTTAATATGTGAAAGTGACGTTCCAGATGATACATGTTCCTCTTGCATTCTGTTCTGCAGTCTCAGCACTTCAGGTCAGTAGTATCATCTTATAAAGTCTTTGGAATGACAGCTAGAGAGTGCCCATTACTCTGTGGTCAGGGATGAACGTCAGCCATAAGGATCACCTCTAGCGCCGTAATCTGAACTCCACAACAACGGAAACCGCAAAGATCTAAGAGCAGGGCTAGGTCAGACAGAGCTGAAAACCTTTTTAATTTCGCCTGTGTCGCCTTCACATGAATATCACAGCATAAACCTGTGAGATGGATTCCAGCTGATTGCCTCTACAGAGAGCCAATATCACCATGGGATTAACAATCATGGCTTGCACATACGACAGGCTTCCTCTTCATATAATCACCTTTTGATATCCCCATTCAGAGATGTTAACGTCATCACTGCTGACCTTTATAGACAGAATATAAATAATGCATAATGGTAGGCTGTGCGGTGAATAGATAAAAGCTTAGAGGCAAACACCAGACCGATGTAATGAGTTTGTGGGAGGTGTTTAGGGAGGAGGCCGTGTGTGTTTATGGAGATGTGTAGAGCCTAATCAGTAGCTCCAGTGCTGGGTCCAGCATCTATCAGGGTGGGGTAGGAATGGAGGAAGGAGGAAAAACCTCCTACATCACTGCTTATCATTGATGTAGTTTAGTTGCACTGACAAGCTGCAGCAGCAAAAGGATATACTCCTGAAAAAAAAATTTTTTTCTTTGCTCCTCTCTCACCTGAAAACATATTTCACCAACACATTTTTGCACCTCTCGGCGGCGTATATCGTGGCAAAATAAGAGATACGAGAAATGTGATGACATGTGTCAGAGTACAAACTAAAAACAACAACAGATGGAAAGCTACAAGATTCTATCCTCTGTGTTAGTCACAACATAGCGAAGGAAAAGGAGGTATATTATATCAACATGCCATAAAATAGTGGGTGTGTTATATATAAACACACCCAACAGAGACAAAAATGAAAGCTTTTTATCACTTGTAATCATAAAATTTTTATGGCAGAGACTTTACTACTCCCTTATACGAAAGCATATTTGCTGTTGCCAGTTAATTGTATAATCAGTTAAGTCCTGGCACGACAATTAAGCTTTGACTAGTCATGGCCCAATGTGTAGTCAACCAGCAATATTTCTGTGATTGCATCATTTGACACAGTGGCAGTGACAGCACACACATAAGCAAAGCCCTGATTTATGTTGTTGCTCTTTGTAAACATCAGACACAGGTTGCATTTTCTAGAAAAAGAAAAAAAAAGATCATTACCATTCCAAAGACAAAAATGGCAAGAGTCTTATTTTTCTGCTCATTTTCCTGATAATTGTCCGTTTGTTCCAATACTAGTGGGTTTCCAAAAGCCTTCACATTGAGGGAAATTTTTTTTTTCTTTCAACATGGACTCATTGGAAAGCAGTTCAAATTACAGCTCTCAATGCAAAGCTAAAATAAACAAACTAATAATCAGTATTAACTTATGAATCAGTGTAATTTACCATACTATATGCTAATCTGCTGATTAATATGAGGAAATTATATAGTTAAAGGCCTGTGATCCATTCCTGAGGAGTCACAAGGTGAGAACACAATGCTCAAAGGCCTTCTTATTGTTACCAGCAGCAAAGCAATGAACATGAGGATTAAAGCATTTTCATATCTGTAGAGGTCAAAGACAACCACAGCCCAGACCACCCAGCGAGCTGTAAACACGTTACATTTGTTGTGCTTAAACAATCATATCCACGCATACATTCTTGTCATTTTTTCCCCCCTGTGCCTTATTGTTTTTACCGCTTTTGTTTCATTGTTCATCCCGCTGTGGCTTTTCTGTTTACTGACAAGCAGCCTAGAAAAACTGGACTTGTCGTTTGTTAGTTGTTAAAGCGGCTGTCCTTTGCTGGATACAACAAGCTACAAGCACGGTGCGACTGTTATCTCATCCATCAGACAGCCAACCAGTCTACCCACCGACCAGCCAATCAAGCGGCCAACCAAGCAGACGGCCTGTCGTTCAGCCAGTCAGCCGGCGAGTGCCAAAGCCACCAGGCAAATCTACCCCTAGCTTTAATCAAGCAGAAGAAGCTGCTGCCAAGGAGCAGCTAAATATAGCCCTCTTCATAATCAAAAGCAGAAGCAGTGGTGCTGTTTCAAAGCAACCGATTCATTGTTCACCTCCAAAACAAGGAGGAGGGCAATATCTAAAACAATGCTAGTTTTGTGCACCTACTCAAATTTGCCTTTGTATGCTTTCAGATTGTATTTAGACAAAGCCTAATTGTTTCCATGCGTTGAAGCTGAGCTACACATGGTCAGGGCAACACAACACAGAGGCACATTAACACAAACGCCACCGGGGTTGCAGTTGACCAGCTAATCGTGATGATGTGAAGCGATAATCCGCACCTCTGTGTGCAAATGTGACGCCAGGAACAAAAAAAAAAAAAGAAAAAGAAAAAAAAACAGGATAGAGAGTTAAAATGACATGTTTACATTGCACAGCTGGTTAAATAAGAGCAGGCATTCATCTTTATTTGCCTTTGATAAAGACAAAGCACTGCCAGAAAGTGAAACGCACCCTGTGAAATTTATATAATCCAAGCAAAGTACACATTAAGTAGCGACTTTAAAATGCAATACATGTACTGTACTGCAGAGCAAACCAGAGGCAGAAAACAGATGAGATCATTCAAAGTTCCGTGAGATGTCTAAGAGCCTCTCACAGTACTGAGATCACCATTAGCCAGACCCTAGCACACAGTGTTAGCCATCTGATGGGCTTTAAATAGCAGTGCTGAACAATAAGTGATATTACACACACAGGGTTATTTTTTCTCTCCCTCCACTATGTGTGTGTGTTTGTCCAAGTCCATGAGGTAATGTGACATTTGACAAGTCCAAAATTGGATTGAGTACATCTGGTTTATGTTACATCTGGTTTATGTTATTCTCACTCTTGTGTACTTCTCTATTCTTTTCGCCCCCATCTTTCTCTGCCCCTGCTATTGATTTCATTCTCGGGTGGACTGAACTAAAAACCTTCCCTCGGATAACAAAAGTAATCTGCCAAGCCTGGCCTCAATTACATAATTTGGTCAGTGCTAATTTAATATGTGGACAATTTACTGGCATACAGGATGGGGATTGTGGGAATTCAGTGAAAATTTACAGTTAAAGCTACTAGTTATCACCAAATGCAATTTTCCTAATAAATACGCCGTCCAGCTTTTGGGGCGAGTGATCTGCTAGATGTCACCATGGCAATACTTCTGTGGTAAAAGGCTTGGAAAATATAAATAACAAACTCAAGGGTGAAAAGTGCAGCTTCTCCATCCTGTGTACTTGCTTAGAAACTACAGTGTCACTAATTTTAGATGCACTTTGCAAGAAGAACTCAAGGTATTAGTCGGTGAGTTTGTGTGTATGGGTGTCTCAGCAGCGCCTCATCAATTAGGCAGCAGGCAGGCAGGCTGATGGGCATTGTTTTTCACAGCCAAAGGAAAAGCAACAGCTGTGCAGGTGGGGAGAACTTAAGGAGGGCAGGTTTCTGTTTGGCTTTGTTTATCTTCTTCCTCTTCCAAATTACTGCACTTCCTAATCACTTTTACGACTCCATGTAGAAGGGACGAGCATAAAAACAGATCTTAAAAAGAAGATGAAACTATTATATTGCATGTGACAGGTACAGGAGATAAAATGACATGTGACACTGGTCATAAATTGGACAAAATGGCAGCAATAAAGTAGACTGGGTTGAGCAGCCATAGAAGTTAAAGGAGTTATATTTTGCTAAACCCATTTTTATTAGTCTTTGGTAACTTTAGTTCTGTATTTGGACCCTAATAGTTAAACAAGTTTCAATTTGAGCCCTCTAGGTGCTGCATTTACAAAAATACTTTCATCTGAGCTTTCATGAACAATCAGTGAATTAAATATTGGAACATGCATGATTTTTTACTAAAACAATGGAAAACACAGAAGGTAATATCATAATGAAAGGTTACAAAATTCACTTCAGAAAGGTTACATTTAGAGGAAAAAATCATATGGGAACTGACACAAAAGTAGCACTGGATCTTTAAGGGTTACACATGCCGAATGAGACAATTACAATTACAACACTGACATTGTTATTCTGACACAAAATAATTAAAACTGCACCTTTACTATCAGCAGCAGATTCTGAACATTAATAGCTTCACTGCATCCACTTTTAATAATGTTGGATGACAGATCGCTGTATGTATTTTCCTATTAATTCCATAGATGGAACAGTCGAACAGTTCCATCATTGTTTCATGATGATCAGACACTATTTTTACACTCTCATCACGGCAGAAGAATCCACGACTCGTCTTCTTCCCATTGCTTTTGCAAAACACGTGAAACCGGTATTACTGCATGAGCACTGTTTGACATCAGCAGTCAGCGGCAGCTTTGGTTCAATGAATACTGCTTTGACGGGAACAATGAACAAAATGTTGAAACATAAAACTACAGATTTGGAAAAGAAAAGAGCGGTTAATCCATATTATATATACTAATGTTGTGAATGACTTTTGAGGGCATTAAATCTCTCAAATCAAAGCTATACTGAACATCTCTGACCAATGCCCATCAGTATTGACTGGAGATGAACAGCACAGCCTCAGTTCCTCTTAATGGTTTCCATCAAAGTGCACATAAGGCGTTTTCACCACATATAAAAGCAAACCTACAAACCCTGTACTGACCAAAACCGCCTGCCAAAGCCAGTCCACCACCTGAAAGCACACAACGGGGTAATACACACCACAGGGGCTTCCCAGCATCAAGGGCACGTGTTTGGAGCTGGTCAAAACACATGCCTCACAGCGCCTCTGGTCCACACAAGTGTTCTACAGCTAAGTCCTAGAGGCAAAATCCAAATTTCCTGATGTAACCCTGCTGTCCAGCCCACACTCGGCTTCCTCCTTCTCTTCCTCTGCTGTAAAGAGCACAACGTCTGGCTGTAATCAATCCCTCTTTTGTGCTCTGGTGATCTGATCGTCCCACTGTTCTCTCCCGAAATATCCGGGCAGAAGAATACCAAGAGCTGTGCAAGGACACATGGCAGCCAAACCTTGATTAGCTCTCATCATTGCACAGCTATGACAAATGTTCCACTGTTCATTTTAACTCTGAGGCACTTGGGGTTTTGGGGCATGAGTGATGTGTCTCCAAAAAATTCGCCGTAGTGATGACAGACAACATAAATAAAACACTGCCAGTTATAGAGAGCTACATACAGGTTTCACACATGTATTTCATTTCCTCCTTGTGATGGTTTTCACTAATAGTAGTTGATACTCATGTAAACACTCGAGCTCATGCACTGCAGTGAAGCTGAAAATATTCTGTTGCTGTCATTAGAAAAGCAGCTTGAGAGCCACAGAGCATGATGCACAACCGCAAAGTCATCCCACTCTCGGTTTTCAGTTTCTGGTAACAAAGCTTAGTATGCATGTCAATTCATGCAATAATACTTTGCATTCTGTCATAGTTGTTTTGCTATCGTGCATTCCAAGTCTGTCAGGCTCGATCCTCACATTTAGCGCCTTTGCTTTTGCATGAGGAACTGGTTGCTGGCTGAAGGTGATGAGTATGTTATGTTTACATGTGAGTATCTGAACAAAAGGAGACCTAAAGGAAAAAACATAGGACCAATCTTCCTGTATTTCACTGGCATGTTCCATCAAGAATCAACAACTACTTGAATTTGAAAGGTTGTCAGGTGGGTGGTACGTTCACTCAACAAATTCAATTAAAGTCCATATACGATTTCCTATCAGTGTCCAATAGAAACTATACTGATATCTCTAACCATTTCCATGTTATAAGCCATCAAAATATGGACCAATACAAGTAAAGACACATTTTTAATATTTCAAAATATGTGTTAAAAAAAATTCCAAAAATTTAAATATCTCAAAACTGTGAACAAACTTTGTAGACATTGTCCCAAGGGTGCTACGTATAGAATTTGAAATGAATCCAGCCGGTAGTTGCGTCAGAGAAGATGTTGCTAACGAAGACGATGACAAAGGCGAAGCTGGACACAGCGCCTTCACAATAGCTCGTGGCCTATTGGTCGGTGAGCTAGAAAAGCAACACACACACACACACACACACAGTGCAGATCATATGCCTATAGGGCTGGGGTTTAACCGGCACAACAATTCTGGCACAGAGAAGGAGAGACAATGGAGAAAAGAAGATGCAGATGGAGACAGAGCGCTACATAGACAGAGAAACAGAGCCATCCAGAATACAGTGGGCTTGGAGAAATAAGACACCGAATACAATGGGAAAGACTGCACGTGTGAAAGAACAGAAAAAAAAGAGGGAGATGGAAAGAAAAGCTGAGTGGAATGGGCCCACTGTTTGGGGCAGTAAAAGCAAGGGCGCATAAGTTGAAACAACAACAAGCCTGACGAGAAAAGGGGTGCACGTGTCCCAGCCAATGGTGTTTTAGCTCCAGATGTTCCACCCATCCTGTCCTATCCCGGTCCAGCTTCTATCAGAAAACAACCTCAAGAGAAATGAGTCTGCCTGCAGGGAATTGGACAGAAAGAGAGAACGTGTACGTCTCTGTGTGACTGCAGATTTACCCCAAAATGGCCTCAACTCATTGGGTTTCAAATTGATATTCAACCGATTTGCTAAATGCTTAATCAAATGTACATCTTCTTTTGGCTGCAGCTACCTCTGTCGCTTTCCCTGAAAAACACTACCGACGTCGCTGTGTTGACTGTGTACATCTAAGACGAGGCATGAAACAAATGAGCAGATCAGGTTTCTGTGTCAGGATTCTGTTCAACTAACCTGGCACCGATTTGTTTCCCAGCCAGTAACACTTTTACAAACTGGAGCTGTATCTTTCGAGACATTATAACTACTGAATAATGAATCTGAGGCGAGGGAATTACTGTCAGAAATTACTAAATGGCACTGTGGGAAGCACTTTTACGGTCTGAAAGCAGACTTTAATCACACAAGAAATGTCTATGATTTTAGTTAAATGTGATTTTATGTAAATGATCACATATCACAGTGTTTCTTCAACGGTAGTTCCAGCAAATCCATTTTCATTCAGGCTAGTTTATAAACGTACAGAATCATCTGCTTGTGCTATTTAGACATAATACACATGGAAATTTTCTTTTTTAGAGGGCGCTAGCATACTTCAATAACTCTGTAATCCACTGTTCTTCCAAATACGAGGCTAAAGCCAGGCTCCAGACCAAGAAATTAGACTTGGATTGAAGGGGTGAAGCAAGGAAATTAGAAATTACATGAACAGGTG
This sequence comes from Ostorhinchus cyanosoma, assembly GCA_029814465.1. Classification (NCBI taxonomy): domain Eukaryota; kingdom Metazoa; phylum Chordata; class Actinopteri; order Kurtiformes; family Apogonidae; genus Ostorhinchus; species Ostorhinchus cyanosoma. The sequence continues at coordinate 13,011,622 of JAPTYQ010000013.1, read as the reverse complement.
TTTGACAGGAGTTTGGGTTAAGTAGCACATCTGCCTTTGTAAGCGCCAAAATACTGAATTCAAAGCCTTCCAGGGGATCTGCTCTGTTCAGTGTCCAACTGCAGCAATCAGACTGGTATGTGAGCTATCACGTGTATGGATGTGAAACACAGTTGTGCTGGAGAAAAGCTTGATAAAAAAAAACCCTGCCCTTCACATGGTCAAAGAATCAACTTTAACTATACTGAATTTCTCATGAAACCATTTTAGTAGTTTGATGAAATGTTTTCTAGATCCTGCTTCCAGTTACCGGTGTTAACATGTAAACAGTGGTGTGACTCACACACTTCCAGCCAGCTCTGTCATAATTCCAAAGCACCATCAGCAACGCCTCAGGAAGCAATCCCAGGCTGTATGCAGTGCCAAACAACAAACTTAATGACAGAAAAACTGTCTGCGGCTCCTCGCTGTTTGTTTACAACAGCGATATAAGAAGCTCTGGTGCACTCCATATGGGAGAGATCTACAGGGATCTGCAGTAGCTGAATGTAGCACACAGAAACTCACTTATGTATGCATGTTTGAAAGCCTTCCAGTGATAGATTCTTTCAGTAAAAAAAAAAAAAAGTCATGATGATAGTTTCCAGTCAGCAGGTAAGGGGAAATCCTGCATGTCAAAGTACTGTGCAGGCAGGTAAAGACAAGATTCACTGGCAACTCTTCTGCATTTCACCACATCACAGACTCTTATTACAGCCTTAAATTAGACTGCACATCAAACAACATGCTGAATACGTGATGCTAACGGTAATTTATACATGCTGCAACTCACAGAACTGCACAGATTATTTAGCTACGAGAAATAACCGTACAGTAATGACCTCACTTGATAAACTCACAACACAAGGAGAGCAGAAAAATTACAACATAACAAAGCATATATCACCACAGCTACAAAACTAGCAAATCTACACTACACTAATTTGAGTTTTCATTATGTTGCCGTGCAATTTAAAAGTTGACTCTAAAGTGATGACTGCCGGGATTTGTAATGTGACAGCATTTCTCGGCAACTTATTAGTACAGAGTGGATCTGTGTGTGTATGTGGACTTTGTTAGTATTGATCCATGCACTGAAAAAAGGAAACAGTCTGCCCTCAAGACTGAGCAAGTTTAAATAATACAATGGAAGGTGAACACTGACTGCGAATAGAACTTTTGTCCAAGCAAAACAATCAGCAAATCAAGCTGTGGCTTTGTTGCTTTGGTCCATTTCATCACATGATTAAACTAAATGAAAAAAAACCAAGACAGTAAGGAAATGATGCAGTAAGCAGGATACCCGAAGAAAAAGAAAACAACAAAAAAACAACAGAAGAAACCCTGTCCCTGACCCATTACTTTTTTTTTACCACAGGATTCTGGGTATCATTTTTCACTGTAGACAGCACAGACATCCAGGTGGATCGATAACTGAAGGAGACAAAGAAGTGAAGATGCCCTGAGCTGTGACAGGGTCTCTGTTTACAATAAAAACAGCCACAAATCAGTCAAACATCACTGTGGTGCGATAATATGAAACGCTAAGTTATAGAGAGACAGACAGAACAGAGGGGCAGTCAAAAATCGCTGCCAAATCAGAACCTCCAAATTCACTGCATCCGTTTGTACATTCCAATTTTTGTGCGTGTGTGTGTGTGTGTGAAGAAAAGGATTATATTTCAACGGCATGGGCCCGGCCACATATCAAACACTACCGGGTAGGTTGATTAGCTACATCAGCGAGACAAGGCATCACAGGCTGCTGTTGGACAGAGGCCCGTCTGCCTCCTACCGAGCACCAACCGAGGCCAGATCGACTTGTCTGGATGTTACAAAGGATTATGTACCTGCTGTCCTTGGCTGAAAGTCTGAGCAGCGGCTGCACATCGACAGACCTATGAACGTTTGGTACGATTTATGTATATGTATGTGTACTTATTACATTATATGCAAGTAGGGCTGCGTAATATCAAAATAATTTGATTAATCAGACTAGGGCTGCACGATATTGGCAAAAAAACTGACATTGTGATTTTTTTCACCCTGTGTTATATATTGCGATATGACAAAATACTCGAGAGGATACAATAGCTGTGTGGTGCTGTGTGGTTAAACAAATTAGGTGTGTTTCCTCTCATTGTGGCAACAGGTGCATTAAGGCACGGTCGACACAGAACACGCGTCTCAATATCATCCTTCTTATAGTCTAAGTAAATCCAGATACACATACATCGCAATGCCGATGCTCAAACGATATATTGTGCGGCTCTAAATCACACCATGTAAAAACGGAGATTAGCGGTTCCTCTGGAGACTTTTCTTGCTCATTCAAAATGCAACCCATCCTGAATATTGTTTTCCAGTCATTGCTTGCCAGTGGTGCATTTTATTCTGAATTATTCTTATTTTTCAGTAACTAATACACAATGACGCTCCAACACCTATCAAGTTCATGTAAACAGAAAAAGACCAGGTAGTATTTTTAGGGAATATTCCAGGGCACTATCCTCACATTAGACAATTCTCTTGGTTGAGTTATTAATTAATTTAACTCCATGTAATTGATGGACATGGGAATGACATGTCAAAAAAATTTTGGTCATAAGATGTAAATTTTGGAAATATTACTGTATATTACTACAATGTTTTATGTTTTATACATACTTTAATTGATACACTTCATCACAATAATATATATAATAATAAACCAATATTTTCCCCAAAGCTGTGTATCAGTAACACTACACTGTATGACATAAGTATTATTCTACATCTTATCATATTATATCATTTTTTTCCCTCTTCTTCCCTTTCTTTTTATATAGTGTTTTGTACTGTGTTTGTGTTTCCTCAAAACAAACCTTGCCCTTCATCATTGCTCTTTTTCAAACCACGGTGCAGACAATGAGGTGTGACTGCAAAGCGGGAACAGGGTGCAGCTTTTGTTTAACAACTGATGAAAACAAGGAAGACGTGAATTCTCACAGGCCCAAACATCTTGTTTTTCTTTCGAAATAGCTTTAAATACATTTGTTCAATAGGGGGTTTGAAAGAACAAATATAGGAAAAACAGAATATTACCAACATCCTGTGCATTTCTGAGTAAAGTACAATGTCGTAGAATGTGTACTTATTCTCAACTGTATGTCTTTTATCTGTCAGTGTGTAAGTGGTTAGTTTTTTATCATACATGGCACCTCTTTGTATAACAAAGTATGATGGTATGATATTGAAATGTACGTCTTAAAGCAGTTATTTCTGGTCGGAGTAGATCCTCTTAAATCCGCCAAAGATAGGAAGCATTAAACACTCGAGCAGTTAAAGAAAAACAGCTCACAGTCAACATTAACAGATTTTTAGATCTGCAATGTTCACATACATTGTTGTGTCGATAACAATATAGCAAATATCAACATCTCCCTACATGAATCAAACTCCAGGAATAAGTTCCGTTCTTTAAGACCCAGGTAGAATCCCTGAATTGAGGCCCTGGTTAAGAAAATGT
>JAPTYQ010000013.1:12947187-12958085 GCA_029814465.1 Ostorhinchus cyanosoma | reverse complement strand
AATTAAACTCATGACCAAAAGTCAAAACGTGCGGCATTGTACTCCAAAGAGTCACTCACCATCAGAATAACAGACTCGTGTAAAGGGATTTGTACTGCAGATTAAATCTAAATATTACTTGTATCGTTTCACCAGTTCACTGTTTACACTGGATTTGACGGATCATTTTTAGAGATTTTAATCTGTCACATATTTCATCTACTGCAGAGTTATCGTTAGGGAAAACAAGCCTCACTGAAATAACCGTAAAAACAACAGCAATGAACAAATAAAAAATACAGCACTGTGCAAAAGTCATTTTCAGGTTCGTTTTTTTTTTTTTTTGCAGGGTTATAGCAAATGCGGACTTATTTAGGCTTTTCTTTTGCTTTATTGGGGGATTCAGGAGGTCTAATAATAGCTTTTATGGCTGTTATTTGATTAGAAAAGATAACTCAAAAAAAGCTAAATCGGCCTCACACACAACTTCACTGTTTTAAATAATAGACTTTTACTCTTTTTAATAAAAGCACATTTCATTAAATATTTTTTCAGGCTGATATGATATCTTTTATATAGGGTAAAACATTTAGGTTGTGCTACTTAAGTCTTATTCATTTCCTAGTCTCTTTATAAAGATACCAAAAAAATACAGAAATAAACACATCCTCTATTAAATCCTGGCAAAAGTCAGTATATGATGAACATTTTTCTCTTCTCTAACATTCTAAACATTTAGTTTTCCATGCTGTTTATGTATTTATTGCATATTCTGACAGAGAAATAAGACTATATTGTCATTATGACGTATTGCAAAAGTGGCTTTTGCACAGCGCTGTCGAATTTCAGGTATAGTTAAGTAAGTTTAGTTCTTGCTCATCACCTTCAAGTACATAGCTTTATTTTGCATCGGGCATCTTTTGGAAATGTCCACACATTGCACATCTTGAACCAAACAATGATGACTCTGATCTGCTGTTCCAGAGCGAAGAGCCTCATATTTACTGACAGCAGCATTTTCCATACGTATCTGTATTTTATATCGTTCATGCATTTCTTCATGTATGTGTTAATGTACATCTCAGATCTCCTGCCAGGACCAGTTCTGCTCGTAGCATTTTGTGAAGCCTCAGTATGTTTGACTACTTGTTGCCTTGATGAAATTAGCATAAGCAAATGAGACTAGCTGTTGTTAACACTGTCTATGGTCATTTTATCTACTGTTCTATAAAGTACAATCTGTACCACACAGTAAGAATTAAACCAACTGACAGACAGAAATGTTACTGATCAATGCTAAGTGTCGTATATATGTATGTATGAATAGCTGTTACACCCAAGCTGCGTCTATTGCACTGTATTTGATCCTCAGTTTTCAAGTAAAGAGGAGATTGTTTTTTTTTCTTTTGGTTTTTTTTTGTTGTTGTTACTATGCAAATCCCGCCTGGTCTGTAGAGATATTTAAATTCTTTAATGAAAGTTCCAAAGCGAATAAAGTTAACTGAAAATCAGTCTTTTTGTGTGTTTATTAAATGAATGTAAAAATGACTCACATCAAAAGAGTGTATAAGTGAATGGCAATCCCAGACCGACACACATTTGGAAAAATTAATTTATATTCCTTTATATTTTTTTTTTTTTCTCCATCGCAGTCACAACATTACAATGTAATAAAATGGTAAATATATAAAATCAAACTCAATACTGACGCATATACATTTCTGTATCGTGTTTAAAACAAAATGAACTGTACATGTTGTCATTGCTATGTTTTACATCATTTAAAATCTGTCATAATTTCTATATCATCTGTATTATTGTAAATCTTTGTCTCTTCACAGATAAATAGACTTTATTTTCTGGAGGTATTGTAACAAAAATAACACATTTCCTAATGCTGGCCCCACCTAGAGCCATTGAAAATATCATTCACCTCTTCCCCAGAATGTGTATTAATACACGATCATAGACACAGATTATACAAACAAACCGGAGATACAGAATGTGTCGTCTCTTCGCTCTCCCGTTTCGTGTGTGGTTAGTTCAGAAACATTCGGTGCGACTTCAGAAATCTAAAAAGATTCCCTGGATGGTGTTTTATGAGTTGACGCAGGTTGATGACAGCAGCCATCATTTCTACGCTGAAGCTATGGGATGTTTGCCAGACAGCTCCTGTTCTATAACAAGGATGGAAAACTGAAAGAAATCTCCAGCAGGACAGTATGTTCTGTTTGTCATTTTCACCGTTCTGTTTGTTTTTTTGGGGTTTTTTTTTTTTTTTTTTTTTGTTAGTGGAATGAAACTGCACTGGGTTAGACAACAAAACAGCATCCAATGAGCAAAATGTGTCCCTGTGATCCTGGACAATCAACACAAACAAACAATCGACAATTTTATCAAGCAAAAAAAACAACAAAAAACATCTCTACTATCTCACAAGGAATACATGTGTTTGCAAATGCTTTTATTATTGTGAGCTATAATTATGTGACTGAACACTGCTAAAAGGGACCAACCTGGTGAAATAAAGGTTAAATAAATCAAATCAAAATATAAAAGTATTGCCTTTTTCACTGTTTTATCCAAATAATGCTTCAGCGTGAATAGTGATGTAGGAATCATTTGCACCAACTTTAAAGGTAGAATTTACTTCCTTTGCAGCTCTACGTTAAATCTTATAAGAACAGTGTTTTTCTCATGAGAAATTAAACTCTAAATCTGCTTTTCCCAAAATTAGGGTCTGCACTCAAAACAGGTCAAGGAACTGCTTTTATTGGGTTCGTACATAACAATAACATGACGTGTGAATAATTTTTCCAGATTAAAACACATGAGAGTTCTCTAAATTTGTAAAAGATGAACTCGATGAAAGGATGAAAAGCAGAGAAGAGGCCTGAGTCATACACAAAATAAGATGAAAATGATGCAAAAGATGCAATAAGATGTAAACGATGTAACATAATAAATAAATAAATGACCTTAGAATTGCACAAAATGACGTAAGGAGATGAAAACAGTGTAAAAGACATGACGCAACATGGTGAAAATGACAAAAAAAACCCACAAAAGTTGCAGGAAGATGAAAAGGAAGTAAAAAAAACAAATATATGCATTATTTTGACAGTGCAAAAGTCCAAAAAAAGACAAAAAAACAATAATATTATGGCAGTTTATGACGTGTTTTTGTAAATTTGGGTCTCAGGTTATCACAACCCGAGACATACTGACTTTAACAGAAAATAAAGGCTGAAAAAATAGGAATTGCATCAAAAATTTTATTTATTTGAGTGATTTATGCACGTAAGTAGTAATTTGAGTTAAATGTTCAGTTCAATGGTTGTCTTCTAATAAATAAATCCAAAAATAGTACATTTACAACTGTGTTTTTTTTTTTTTTTTTTTTAAAGGTGCAGTGATGTCAGCTGATTCTAGCTGCAGGACTCCACCCCCTTTCTGCAGATCTCTCCTCTGTGTCCAAATCTACAGACTAAACATAAATACATGCATGTAGGCAACTACAAGTGTCAGTCTGAATATAAACAAAAACTATCCCTCTGAATGTCACGTGGTATATATGTTCTGCAGCCTGAAATCAGTAGCTGCAGAAGCCTCATTTCGGCTCAGACGCTTTAAAATGCAACATCACTGCAGCTTTAATTGGACGCCCGTGCATATCCTAAAAACTTGCAGCTTTTTCGCAGCAAATCGACAAAATAAAGCAGTGAAAATGGATGTAAACAATTCCTACAGGTATCCTGATTTTTGCTGATTACCTCCAAACTCTGTGCGTCGAGGTAAAGGTAGTAGATTTGTTTCACCGCAGGCTTTTTTTTTTTTTTGGATTTTAACAGCAGCTGAAGCAGACGTTTTACAAGTAATATTAAACATAAATCTGTTCCATCGAAGCCCATTCGATTTGAACCAAACTGCACGAATTATAAATGGGGCATTTTTATTAGCCCTGTTTTCTGCCTTAACATGTCAAAATACCTGCACTTTCCTTTGAGAGAAAATAGAGGCGTTCTAAAACTGATCACAGCTATTGTAATTTAATTAAAAAATTGTGCTTTTAGTGAGCTGAGGGTAAAGATTTTACACTTTTCACTTTCTAAAACTGCAGTTTCATTCCACTACTAAACTTATTTCTATAGAAAACAATCTGCATGATTGCAAGAAGGGGAAAAAAAACAAAAAACAAAAAAAACGTCAAAAATTAAGAAAAAAAGAACAAAATAGTCTGAATTTGTAAACGGGCTGTGTGGTAAACATCTCCCATAACTCCTGCTTACAGATCTAACATCAGTGTGCTTTACACTCAGGACAACACGATGGCACAGACTCCTACGAAAACACAGTTTCCAGTCAGTTTTTCTTCTCTCGTCGTACATTCCGGATATTTATAGAGAACATTTACAACCAGTACATTTGATAGAGCCATCTAAGCAAACTCACTGAACATAGATCCAACTGAGGAGGATTACCAGAAAAAGGTATTTACAATCGAAATGCCGACCACGAGAAAATAAAAGCTACTTCTGCACATTGAATCTCTAAAGCTACTTTTTTCTCAAGCTGAAGAACACAGTAGAAAAGCATGACCCAGACAAAATAAAAGCTCATTGTACATCTTATAGATACATCCACATTAAGTTGGAGTTTTGACCTTGCCCTGTGCTTATAATGTCCAGACCTGAGTCAAATCACTGAAATCCTTCCAGCTCCTCCTCCATGATTGAGTAATTGTGCCAAAAAATAATCATCCCGACGCTCCTTTTTTTTTTTTTTTTTTTTTTTTTGTTACATTTTGGTTGGATTTCAATTGGAGCTGGACCCAGATCTGGTCTGAGATCAGAACCAGCTTAGCGTCTGGCCTCGAGTTCAACAAAACCGTGATGAGTAATGATACTTTCACAGCTCTGGACCATGCAAGTCAAACTTTGGCTAAAAAAAGCATATGAAGCATTAGACGCATACGGTAGCTTACACTCGCACACACACGCGCACACACACACACACACACACACACACACACACAAAGCCTAATCACAGGCCTCATATGCTTTGCAGACCCTGATAGTGGAACATTTATGCATTTATCAGAAAAAAAAAAAAAAAAAAAATTCCCAGCTTCAGTTTTCACAATCAGGTCACTGACATTCCTAGAGGTTGCATCCATCCCGATATTCCCAATACAAAGGAACAACACTGCTTTTCCTTCTTAAGTTTCAATAGACGAACCTTAGAGAAAAATAGAAACGAATTCTATAAAATCATCAAATTATCAACAAACGCAAAAAGTCTCAAAAAATGTAAACAAATGGCACACGCCTGTGTACACCGGGTTACACATCAACACCTTTTGTGGTTTGTAATCTCTTCACATCTTCCTCGCAAACTGAAAAAGGCATTAAATGAAATCAAATAAGCAATACATGAGAACAGTGATGTGGTATTTTTTTTTGTAAAGGTTTTCCTTGCCCAGAAATTTTCTGTCTGTAATCTTTGCATAGCTGTGGATTTCTTTTAGCCATACAATAGCAACAAAACACTGGGTTAATTTCTAAGGCTCTGGTTTGCCTGGGTGATGGAAGAAATGTTTTATGTGCAGCAAAGCCGACTCAACTGTAAATATGGGTCCGAGCAAGTGTGGCGATCGGGGAATAAAAGAAAAGATTCAGATAAAGAGTAGATTTTTGCTGTTGTTTGCAAGTGAGGTGATAGCTGAGTCTGCCTGCTGCACACAAACACTCCCATAATAAGGTGAAACTGTATTTTTTTTGGTTGTGTCAGACCTGATTCAGTTGTGTTCGACCTGATCTGTGATTGGCTAGAGCTCTGGGTGTGAAGGAGATCATGGTTCAGGTTGTGGGGCAGCTGCTCTGGAGCTATGCACAAACCTCCTCGTTTTTTTTTTTTTTGGTTTTTTTTCTAATTTTTTATTTATTTATTTTTTTTCAATCGATCTAGAAGCACAGACGAAGCGAAACACTTGACCCATTTAGTTTCCTACAGGAGCACGTGTGCCCTCACGTCTAGAACATTCATGCAAGAAATTCACAAGCACAATCTGTAAAACTAAACTGTGTTTGTTTTCTCCTCTAGATGGCACATATTCGGTTTTAGGACCACGTGCTAACACAGTACAGGTTTGTTGTTGTTGGGTTTTTTTTTTTCGTTTTTTTTTTTAGGAGTTTCCTTTGCTTGATCATTGTACAGTGCATGTCCTTATTAGAGTGTACTAAAAATTAACACCACCTTCGCAAAACTCATTGGCAAGTTCTTGTACAATGATTCATTAATTCCAGAAAAATAATCCACCTCCACTTGATTTGTTTCATTTTTTTTTCATGAGTGGATAAGGCATCGGAGCTTTTATGTGTCACTCAGTTTCACATAGACAGAAGGTGTTGCTGTTTTTATGTACACTCTTTACATGAGGAAACCCAGATTGAGTGAAGTGTATGATTCAGTCAATCTGAATGTGAAACACTCTAAACATATTTGGCTAAATTCTTCATACAACTGTAACCACAACTGTACAAAACCATCCGACTTGACTCGATAGCACCATATGAATATTGTTCCCAAATTATAAAGGGGTAGGGATTATTGGACGTTAGTGTGTGTTGTGTGTTGAAGCGGTGAGGTAGGGACACATCCCATGTTGTTGTTGTTGTTGTTGTTGTTACACTGCTGTTGTTAGTCAACCTATGTGTACTATAAGCGTATCTCCCCGCTGCAGGAGGAAAACCTTGTGTGTAAGTGTGTGTAATCGTGTGTGTTGTGAGCGTGTACACTAAGCACATCTCCCTGCTTTGGAGACTTGCATAGCTTCAGCAGGACAGGAAGAGCAGTTGTCCGTTTGGACGGAGCCTTTGGCACAGCCTTGGCGAAGACCTGAAGGCAGTACTCAAGTTGCACCATAAAATTCAAAGAGACAATCTGCCCTTATTGCACCATAAGTACATGTGTGTTTCATATTTGCACCATATGAAGTGGATTTAGCAGCCAATTGACTCTGTAGCTTGAATGTGTCGCACCATATGAACACTGATGCAGCTGCAGCTGTTCACCTACTGAATCTACTAACTCGCTTGCAGCAAATGAACTAATTAGTCTTTTTTGTAATATCGACTAGCACCACAAAAAAGTAATGTAAGCTCACGTCTTGTTTGGATTGATCAAAACTTAAAGGGATACTTCAACATTTTTTGGTGTTACTTTCTCTCGCGGGCACTTCATAAAGCCGATAGATCGGGCTGTAACGGCTCATTCATCTTCTTTATTATTTTTTACGTCATGAAAGGAGAGAATGTGCAGTACAGTAGGAGAGTGTAAAGCCACCATTAGGTTTGTTGTTTTAACATAGGTTGGAATGACCGTATGCGTGTCTTTATCAGAATATATAGGGAGAAAACATTCGAGACTAACAGGGTTTAGTGTTAGGTGCAGAACCCAAGCCAAAATAACAGCCGTTCCCCAGTTTACATTTAAGTTTAGAGGAGGTTTGATGACACGTACAGTAGTAACAACGGTCCGAAATGACATGAAATTGCAGTTTTTCCTGTTGTAAAATGCTAAATGTTTATGCCATCTATGCACTTTGGTCTCTCACTGAGGCCTGTTAAACCCTACGGAAAACCTTAAGAAAAAAAGATTTCCCACATGCCAAAGCATTCAGTGTCACATTTTTTTTTTTTTGCAGAAAATAGGAAATTCACTGTGCTAATCCTGTGGTTTCACTCAACCTGTGAAACGTTTCTTATTGTTAACGCTACGTTTGCTTGGATTTGTGTGTGCTTTCAATATTGTGTGCATCTCTTCCAGTGTTTTCTTTTTATTCCTTAATCAATAAATAAAAAGCTCATTATAGCCATGCAAAAATAACAAAGCTAAATAGTGGCCAAAGACTTTTGCACAATTTTATATGGAATTATTGCTTAATAAATTACTTATTGTGCCAGTATGTAAGAATTAGAGGGCTCAGGCAGTAGTATTCACGTTTTACATTAGTGTATAATCATTTATATCTATGAATTGTTGTATTTCCTATAGGTGAATAATCTCTGTATATGTACAAAGAGAATCCATCATGTTTATACATCAGCTTTTTCTTATGCATTACGGCATAACAAATGTGTTTTGTATTTTCCATGATGGTGTCAATAAGACGTAGTGAACACATGGCTACCATTACCAACAGACAGCTCGACTTCCTCGACTATGATTATTCTATCCATGAGTGATGTAGCCTATACCGCCATTTTCTGATGATACTACCTAGCCTTGTTTGTTTACTTACTTTGCATTTTCAAAAATTTGCTTCAGATTTGCAGGACTTTTACAGGATATTGCTGCTGATCGTCCTATATTCGACCAATCGTGCAACTTCTAGGGTTATCTGTTCTCGCTGTGTTTGTCAGTTTGTCAGTATTGAAATATATGCTGAAAGGATACAGATCTGCATAAATACTAACATCTAATTCTGTTTAGACTTTATCTTTGGTGAGATTTTGAAAGATGGCACAAAGTTATAATTGTCCTTCTGGTCATGATGACAATTAAGGAGCCAATTGTGCTACTGGCCTCCATCTAGGTTGTGCCCCATGTGAGATAACGATATTACAGTCAATAGTGTGGGACAATTTCTTTAATTCTGTTAAATTTATGCCATCATTTACATATTTAACATTTGTCAACTGATACAATAATTCTACAAATCAAGAAGGCTGCGGTGTGTTGCAAAATTGTTGCGCTTGCAGACTGAAAATACATATTATAAAGAGAAGCGACGTCATCGTTATTGTCTCATCAATATGTTCAGAGTCGCTGAAGATGTCTCTGCAGCTTCAACAACACCAGACCTTTAGTGATCTTCACCTCTTTTAATACTTTTTCTCCTCACTCTTGAAGAATGAGGTGAAATATACTGAGTAACAGGCCCTTTTGGTGGGGATGCGTATCACGTGAGCCCTATGTTCATCATATGTGTAAATGTTCTGTTTCCTCTGACTGTTCATATTAGGTCTCATGGGTCACACCACAAGGGAGAGGGATTCACCTCTTTATTGGTTCTTGGTTATAGTCTTGTTGGAGCCACTCTGGAGCCAGCTGATTCTTTGGCAGATGGAACAGAAAAAACTGGCTTCAGTTCAGATGAGGCACTGGCTCTAGATCTGCCTCGGTGTAAAATCAGTATGTTTTGACTAAATTACTAATTAATAAGATGTAAAAAAAGACCTTTACTTGTCAGTTTCCCTAAAATGACTTACAACACTTCCTTAACAGCAATCTAACGCACTCCTTTATAGTACAGATACTGGGACTACCACTATCCGAAAATGTTGAAGTATCCACTTTTAGTCTCTTAGAGCCCATTTAAGATAATTATGTTTCTCTTTCACGTGCTGGATCCTGTCGGACAGCAGCATTGATAAGAAGAATGTGTGTTTGTGTTCATCTGGTCTGAATGCACCATCTGAAATAGCTCATGGCTGGGTTTCACCTGCTCTACCACAGACACGGGACTTGGGAAAAAAAAAAAAAAAAAAAAAAAAAGTGGTTCAGCCCAAAACAAAGTATGTTTTCTTTAACTCTTCCAAAACCCATGTTTTTATTCGGTGCCGTGCGGTGTTAAGGCGGCCCCTTGACGGTGTGTGATTTCAGGGGGCAACGATCTGCTGACGGGCTGATGACTGATAACTTGGCTCACTTGTTGTCATCTGCCAATGTAACAGCTTGGATTACAGGGATAAACAAACACACACAAAAAAAAAAAAAAAAAAAAAAAATGAGCCATGCATCACAGCTCAGCCGTGGGTGGCTTTGGAGGAGTTGGTGTTGGACATATTACAGAAGAAGTCATGGGAGAGGGGGGGGGGATGAAGCTGTTTTATATCAGCTTCAGTGGCAGCACCCTGTTAGCGTAGGACCAGGATGATTAAGACACCACAGAAACAAAAATGCACTGAAAATAGATATGAAATAATTAGTCTTTCATTTTGTTCAAAGTGTGATTCGTGATTTCATCATTGTCTGGCAAGTTACACCAACGCAGCAAGTTTCTTTGAAGCTACGGAGGAAAAATTCATAAGGAACAATTTACCTTAAAAACAACCTACCATAAATTTGATAGATAATACGTTTTTCATTTAATCACTGATCTGTACTTCAAGACTTAGAACCATTAACATTTAAACACTTTAAGTTTTGCCACGTTTATTTTTTTTCAAGTTTTTCAAGTGGAAAACCACCTGTTTTGTCTTTTGCAGAGTAAAGTTTGGCACATTCCTTGAATAGTTTTCGTTGGAGATGCCTCAGAAAAAAGAACACTGGATTATTTGACTGTTATCGAGATTCACTTTCAGCACTTTTTTTTTTTGTTTTACTTCTGTAGCTAATGTTCAAAACTGTCTAATCACAGTCTAAGAAAACTGAGTTGAGTGCAAATTTTGAATGAAATTTAATGTGCACACAAGATGCCATTATCCTCCTTGTCTCCTTTTCTCCCAGCATGCTTTGCTACTAGCAAATAACTCCATACACTATTGTTTCCAATTGCTTTGTCCCCAGTCGACGACAACAAAACAGGACATTAAAAAGACTCCTTCTGTACATAGAAAATATATACACTACCTTTTGACTAGACTAACAACAATGTGGTCACAAACTCCTTTTATTAAAAGTGACATCTGTTCGTTCTTTGTGTCACATCTTTTGCATTTTTATTCTAGTGAAACCCTGTCAAAGTGTGGTGCAACGTTAACGGCATGCGTGGACTCCGATGATATACTGCGCTCATTTTAAATTTTTTTTCTCTGTATTTTCCTCACAGCAGAGCACAGATAGGTGAAATCAAATTAATGGAAATAGGGAAAAAGAGGGGTGATTGGGGGGGGGGGGCAGGGTATGGACTCGTG
>JAPTYQ010000013.1:12882947-12892971 GCA_029814465.1 Ostorhinchus cyanosoma | reverse complement strand
AGATTTATTTATGATTGCATTTTATTTCTAATGCCTCTGTTGAAATATACCTGATCTATAAATTCTATATTGGATTTGACCCTAAACTTAAAGGCCTTTTGACACCTGTTATTTCAAAAGTTGACACCAAGAATTACATATTTCCTGTAAATATGTATTTATTTCCTGGATTACAAATAATCAGTATCAATCTATATGTCATATGAAGAGAGACATATTTATGTTTTGTGTGGAAACATCATGATTAGCATAAGATCGTTGAAACTTGCAGTTAAATTATATGAGTAAATGAAGGTTTTAATACCTATTTCTTCTTTTCCAATGGGGAATAAAACTCCTTATTGTGTCATTGTTCAAAACAGACAGAATAGGGACATTCTTGCATCCACAATTGACTTGAGTGGAAGAAGCAGCACTGGAGAGATTATACTATGATGCTGGCCTATTTTTGCAGGTCCACACTTCTTAATAACTGTCCAATCCCTCATGCTCCCTGTCCACCACTTATCCTATAAGCAGGTGTGTCTCACCTCAGCACATTCCTCACAACTGGATCACACACATAGAGACATATAAAATGCATGTATTTAAACTGAAATATGTGAAAATGCAAACACAACTTATAGGCTATGTGCTGACTGAAGGACACCACAACACAGCCAGACACTAATAGATATATAAATAACACAATGCATGCACACAAGACAAATGCAGAACTTATAGACAAATATAGACACAGACTGGAGCCTCTACTTACCCTATAGGTCTAATATGCAGATTCCAGAGGCGCATATTTATGAAGCAACAGGAGTTTGTAAAATCACGTCCGTCTTATCAATATGCGGATACCGATAATCTACGTATTGTAGAAATAAAATATAGATTTTTTTTAATAGGTGCCAAACTCCTATCGAGACGCGCCCACCGCTCCGATAGACGCATCAGCCAGAGTTGCGCTACGCGTCCAGTTTCCCTCTGAGATCGCAGATAAGAGGCGCACGTTTAGACATGCGTAAAGCCCGCAGGTGCAGGCCGGAAGTAGGTGATTTATATTTCAAAATGAATGCGTCTTATACGCATGCGGCCACTTGAGATTCCATGGAGATCACATTAGAAGCAGAAATGTTTTTATTTTTTGTTGTTGTTGTTTTGTTTTTTTACCTCAGAGACTAAAGAAGCTGCAAATAGATTTTTTTTTAGTTTCATGTCTTTTTTTTAAATTTGCAACACCATGTTTGAGGGAGTGTTAAGTTGTTTTCTATTGAATCCTAAGTCATCTTATTTCCTTTCCTATATATGAAGTTGGCCATTGTGCGTAAAATTGACCGTTTTTATTTCAAAACTCTCAGCCGGAAATCGCAGTGTGTATCATTGTGACTTGATGCTCGTTATCTATCTATTAAACAACCATCTTATTGATGTTTCTTGAGGAACAGGATGATTCGTAGGCCCACAGAAGTAGAGAAGGGAAAGAAGGAAGGAGAGAGGAGGGGGAGTGGGATTCATGTGAAAGAGGATTAGAAATGGTGAGCCATCTGTGGCCCTGGCTGATAAGCCTGGTTACATGTCAGATCAGTTACCAGAGCAGACCTAGTGTTCTCTCTAACAAACACACACATGGTCTACACAGTCTGAGCTTCAGGAATCAAGACGCTGAAATCAATACTCACGCTGCAGTTTTAAAATATTTTACGACTGGGAGCAGTTTAAGATAAAGTTTATTCTCTTACATGTTTATTTAACATATATACCAACATAAAACATCTAACTAAATGAATGTTTTAGTTTTGTTCAACTCGTCTGGAATATGTATGTAACCACTGGCTCGTTCAATGCGTAAGACGTGACATCATCACGTTAGCAGCGTAAACTTCACTTCCGCGTCCGTTGCCAGTGGCAACGAAACGTACTTGGCTGCACCATTCATCAAGGATGGATTCCCTTACAGAGAGTGGAATGAGAGAAATAGCAAGACTCCAGGTTGGAATTATATGAATACACACCGTGTTTTTCGTCCTGTTTGGCGCCATCAGCTAATTTACAGTACGATCATAAACTAGGTTTATGTTTCTCAAAATCCTGGTCGTAGCATTAAATGTGTGTTTTATATATCATATTCAGTTGTTAGAGGAAAATATAACAATATTATAGATAAATATCTTCCAAAAAAGAAAACAGAGGAAAAGTGTTTTCTGGAGCAGTACATGTATAGACCACACACAAAACAATAAAATACCGAATTGTAATGAGAGAAAAATGATGTAAAAGATGTATCAATCTTAAACTGACATTAAAGAGACCTCCGGTTTTGACAGTGGAACAGTCAAACTATTGCTTTATAGCAATTTATTACAACTCAAGCTGGAAAAGTTTGGGAACCGCTGGTGCCACATGACGTCAGTGGCCACGTGATCTACATTAACGCCGCCATATTGGAAGACAAGCGAGAAGAGGGGTGCCAGGCTTGTTAGAGAGAGATATGTAGTTAAATTGCAGTTATGGTTAACTTTTGTGCAGTAATAGGCTGCTCAAACAGAGCGAAGGATGGTGAAAAGAAGTCTCTCTACAGGACCCCCTCTGTTTTAACCACAAGGGAGAAAAACGTAAGAAACTCAGTGCCCAGAGACAGAGTACCAAGTATGGTAGTAGACTTACGGTCACCTGTGGGCTGTATATTACCTATAACCATTAAAAGTGGTGAACAATAGGGATACAACAATGCAGGTTATCCATGGTTCGGTACATATTGCAGTTCTTGAGTCAAAGTTCACAGTATGGTTTGGAAGCAGAGGCCGTACCCTGACCCAAGAACCGCAACAGGTGACCTTAGGTCTACCTTGTGTAGTGGTAGTGATATGAAGAAAGGCCAAAAAAATTTAAAAAAATGTCTGTATTACTGATAAAGCACCTGCTAAACACTATCTCTTGCATCCTAGTTTGTCTTCCAATATGGCGTCCTATTTGTTTACTTCCGGTATTGATGCAGTCTTTCGTAGCGGTCTATAGGAATTGAACATGGGTGGGAAATGAGGGCTTAGACCCAGACAAAGCCCCTTGATATTCAAAAGAAACTACTGCAAGGACATTTTTCTTAACATTTTAACCTAAATGAGTCCTGTGTCTGTCAGAAAGATGCTGGCGTGCAGAGGCTCAGTCGTCACTTCCCATGGTCGGAGTTCTGTGATGAACGGAAGTGTTTCCATCAGGAGTTTGTGTATGATGCTGCTATGTTTGCTGTGGCCCGTGGTTTCCCCTGGTCTGATGTGATCGGGGCGGCTGTAGTGGCCAGAAACATCTTTCCACGTTTGGACGGTAAGAGCCAAATTAAACCTTGCAGGTAATGTAGTGCTTTGGCAGGAGCTCTTGCAATAGCAGATGATTATTTTTTAATATCATTTGGTTTATTTCCAAGTAGTGTCACAGGTGTTCCCATTCATTCTCCATGGGATTATGCTTTTTAAAATAATCACAGATTAAACACTGCAGCAGGTGCTGAAAAACACAGAGTTTTAAAGCTATAAACCTTTCCTTTGTTCATCTGTTGTTGTTTAAGAGCTGGGTTTCCTGTAGACTGCTACAGAGCACTGTGTTCCCTGTGAAGAAAGAAAGAGTTGATACTAACAATAATACACTGAGTCTTTGACTCACCTGCCTTTTGTTGTTAAACCCTATGCAATACAACAAAACCTGGTTTAGATACATTACAGTGTGATTTCTGTCACCTTGTGGTTTTTCTGTCTTTAAAAAAATCTGATTTCTTGCACCCTCTTGCTCTAAAATACACAACTGCTTGCCATTATCGTTCATCCAAAGTGCAGATGTTCAAATCAGAGTGAGTCATTTTCAGTGACTCATTCCCGGCATTTGTTAATAAATCATTCTTCAGGCAGAACAGCCAACAGATGCTATTTTTGTGTTTTGAGCTGTACTGCCTGCACAGAAAGGATCGACACATACTCCTTTATAAGTGTTTTTAAAGCAGCTGTCTTCACTCCCTCAGGTTTAGAGACACCCAAACTGTTGTCCTTGGTGAAGGATTCACTGTCAGAGTGTTTACCAAAACTTACACCTGTGCAT
Source organism: Ostorhinchus cyanosoma (assembly GCA_029814465.1). Classification (NCBI taxonomy): domain Eukaryota; kingdom Metazoa; phylum Chordata; class Actinopteri; order Kurtiformes; family Apogonidae; genus Ostorhinchus; species Ostorhinchus cyanosoma. The sequence continues at coordinate 12,888,894 of JAPTYQ010000013.1, read as the reverse complement.
CAGTATGAGTTCACTCAATACATCACAGACATCTGTACCTCACGGTGTCAGCTTTTCCAGGCCGTGGTGGATGGAGCCACCGATCTGTCAATCACTCAGCTACACTTAGAGGTGCATCTGCCACCTACACCGTGTCCACTCACACAGGTGACAACACCCCTGTAACTAATAATATGACAACATAGGGAATCATGTCTGTCTGTACTGATTTGTTTGAAATCATCCCTAAATTCTGAAGGGCATAGAGCTGCAGGAATGGGAACATCAAGAGAAACTAGCTAAACTCATATCAGCTTTGCAACAGAAAGAGGAGGAGCTGGAGAGACTTAGAAATGGCCCAAGGGTCACTGTGGAGTGCACTGATGTTCCTGGGGATGGACAATTGGATAAGGAGGTAAAGCTCCCACTGAGACAGAAACAAACTAATCATTACTTAAGTACTTGGTTATGACTTTCACTTTTACACCAGCTATTGCTATTCAAATGCATTATGCGAGTGACTACACACCTGAATTTCTCCAGGGGATAAATAAAGTGTCTTTGTTGTCTAGGACCTTGTTAAGGCAGTTCGTGCAGCAGTGAAGGCCACTGAAGGCCAGATCCTGGAGAGTCTGGACCAGGAGGCAACCCTGCTCAATGAGATTCTGCAACTGAAACTGCAGCATGCAGTGCTGGCCACCAGGAGGCTCTGCAATCCTCTTTCTTCCAGTTCAGGTCATGTCAGCACAAATTCAGCAAAGACAAAGGTACACACAGGAAAAACTAAAAAGTAGTTAAAAGATGTGAAACTTGAGTAAAATTATATTTATGTGGATAAGACTTATCAATAAAGGCAACATGAGGAATTATTGAAATAAGCCAAATATGCTGAGTGATGCACATCTACTTTTGTTTTGGATCATGTGTGCTCTGCATTTATAAGTAATAGCAAAAGAAAAGTCAATTTGTATCTTTTACATTTATTCATAAAATGACAGATCTATCAAGAATGCAGCAAATAAATCAAAATTTAAAACATAAACAAATCATTTAAAACTACATGATTCTCCTGTTCCTAACTAATGGCTTAAATCATCAATTTCAAGTTCCTGAAGCTCAATTTATAATACACATAATGAAAGTGACTGCTAATACATTCATAGATTTAAGATTTAAATATATAGCACCAACAACTGCAGTCCCTAAAAAGAAAACAATAAAAAAATAATTTAAAACACAAAACAAGGGTCACAGCACATTGGTGCACATTAAATGAACTCTAACAAGCTAGCTGAACAGTTATATTAAGGCCTACAGCCAGGCTAGTTTTCTCATCCTGAAAAACTATCACACATGATGAGCTGCCAGTTAAAGCACTAGTGAAATATCCTGAAGGGATAATGACATCTATGGTAACAGTACTCACAGTAAAGCTTCTTATGTTTATAGTGCATATTGGTAACCTGTTGGAGTGCAGATTTTATCAAAGGTTTATCACCTAGTTTTCAGGATGGCAATGGTGCCTCTTAAGGCAAGCCTGTAGCTGCTACAGATGTAGTGGCATCCTGTGCAACAGACTGGCAAAGGCATTTGCAAACTGATACTAGATATATTATTCAGTACATTTGCAAAGAGAATTCAATTCTCTTAGGGGGAAAATGTAACTTCCTAGAATCCAGCATGCTCTTGCAACACAAACAGGTGTTTTGGATAAATCTATAAATCAGAATCCTCAATTTTGCTCATAGTCTAATGCAATTTTGGTAGTTTCACAGTTTAAAAATAAAGATTGGCTTATTTTAAGCCTGAAACTTCAAGACAGCCAATGGCTGAACAAAAGGAGATAAATGGATAGATGGTGCAAACATTCATATTTTGAATGATTCATATTTCACTAAAATATTTATCTGAATGAGTGTAATCATTCTAACAACTTTTAATTTCCTACTCTCATGTACTTATGAGTTAAAGCAATGGTTTCAGTGCTTTTATCAGTGCAAATGCTACAAAAGGCTCAGTTGACTTGTGCCAGCTTGTGACTCGTAATAATCTGAGTCAGCATGGTCTGCACCAACTGTGGCAGGTCATACTCATGTTTCCAGCCCCAGTCTCGCCTTGCCGCGCTGTCCTCTAATGCCATTGGCCAACCGTCCGCTGCAAAGGGTAGGACAATGATAACTAAATGATCCGTAAGTGTCATAACATCACATTAATGTGGTTGAGTCGGTGCACTCTTACCTATAGCCTGTCGGACATCATCCACATTGTAGGTGACCTTTAGGTAAGGCAGGACTTTTTGTATTTCCTGAGTGAGGTCATGAGGTGTAAAGCTCATGGAGTGGATATTGTAGGTGCGACTGACAAGCGTGTCTGCGGGAGCCTCTAAGAATTCTAAAGTAGCCCTCAGACAGTCATCTGGACACAAGGAGGATGTTGTGGAGAAGGATGAGTCAGAGATGGAAGAGAAATCAGAGAGAATAAGAACAGCAAACAGTTAAAGCCAAAGTAGCTTTGAAAAGTAAAAAGAAAAACAACACTTTAACCACAGAGTCATACCGATGTACATCATAGGGAGCCGTGTGTCACTGCGCAGGTTGCATTCAAAGTGTCCGGTCTTCACAGCTGAATGAAAGATCTGAACAGCATAGTCTGGGAAATGCACACAACATTCACCTCGTCAGAACTACAGCGAACTATTGTCACTACATTTTTAGCTTTACAACTTCCATCTCTACCTGTAGTTCCTCCACCTGGCTGGGAGTCAGCTGAGATAATGCCTGGATACCTGAGACAGCGAAAATCCAGCCCATACCTGTGGTGGTAGTACTGAGGAAGAGATGAAGCAGAGGATCATTGACAGTCATGGTTGGTTTTTGAGGTTTAGAGGGAATTAAATGCAGTGGTTTTATTTGGAAATCTATACAAATATATATTTACATCTACCTGTAGGTCTGTGTCTCACCTCACCCATCAGCTCTGCATGGACCTTGGAGACACCGTAGATAGTGCGTGGCCTCTGAACACATAGTTCTGGGGTGGGATCCTTAGGTGAGGACGGACCAAAGGCACCGATTGTGCTGGGGACAAACACACGTAGACCATGTTCGGTTGATATGTCTAATATGTTATGGAGACCTACAAAGAGAGAGAGGCTTTGAGTGATGAACACATTAACCTGCAGCTTTTCTAGACAGGGTTTCTGCAATTTCAAGACAAAAGTTTTAAGCCACACTGGCAAAAAAAGTATGAAGGAAAACAAAAGTCTGACTGCGGTGACTGGTGATGTTCCTAAAGTGGACACTGAGCATCTAGAGGTAGCCATTTTTGTTGAGGATATACTACATTCCGACAAACAAGCTGAAGAGGTTACACAGTTTGGTTCCATTTTGGTTGAGATTTGTAGATTTATTATTGTGTAATCAAAATGCATTTTCAGTCTTAAGATGACCACAAAGTTGATGAGCTAAATGAAAGTAACAATCAGTTCAATTAGTCACAATCATATTTAAAACACTTTTCAGCCTAACATTTAGGCTACTGGATTTTAGGGTTGAAGGACCCACAGAAACCCTGCATAAACATAAGTGTCAGTGCTTTACCTGTGATGTTAACTTCTTTGGCCAGTGGGACATTACTCTCCCCCACAGCAGACAGAACAGCTGAGTAGTGAACCAGCCAGCTGATGTTGTTGTTGACCACAATCTCTCTGAGGTTTTTGTAGTCCAGGATGTCTGAGAAAATGAATGGACCTGTGGACATAGAGGCTTACAGTTTGTCTTTGAGTCCTCGACAGTTCTGTTATAGTCTTCTCTTAATGAGCACTGAAAATGAGGGCCAAGTTAATGGAAATATACACACCATTGTGGTAGACATCAATGGGGGGTTTTCGGATATCCGATAGAATCACATTGTTTTTTCCAAATCGTTTCCTGATGGTGAAACATTAATATACTGAGTAGTCACAGGATGTAAACAGATCATAAATCATGAGATAAATCTGAAACCTCTTAAAAGACAGTTTAACTCCTAACCTCAGCAGTTTGGCAAGTCCCACTCCTAACTGCCCAAGACCCCCTAAGTAAGACAGAAAGAGGAGAAAACAGTTTATCATTAAGAAAAATGAGTACTCGGAAAAACAGGTGTCATAAGAACAAATTAGACAACAAAACAATGTATGAAAATCCACCAGTGATGAGGACTTTGGGGACATCAGTTTCTATGCTAGATGAGGTGTGAGTTCTCCTAAAAGCAGCTAACTGCTGTGGTGAGGAGCTGATGCCTCGAACTGCAGAAATCAATGGCTCAGAACTGCACAGGGGTCTGCTCCCAGCATGTTTCAGCACACTTTGTCTCAATAACTGCCCCACCTGCATCGCAAAACTCACTGAAAAGCAAAAAGAAATGCACACACTGTTAGTTGCATACTGTGCATTGACTATTCCCCATTTTATATTATGCATCAAGCCATGTTTATGCATTTGGTAAAAACATAGAGGTCTATTAGTGGTGATCAAGTCCTGCGTAACCCAAACACCCATCTCACATTAGCTTCTTAAAGCCTGCTGGTCTAAATATAACCTGCCTCATCTATACTCCAGACCACCTTTAGGTTTATAGGGGGCAGTGAGATTAATGGCTCACGAGTCACGAGTAGTGTGTAATAATAAAATCATCTAACCTGATAAGACCTAGAACATTACATTTGAGGGGAAGTAAAGTGTTGCTGCTTTCAACTAAGGGCTTTCCATACTGTAACATGTCTTTTTGATAACTGGTAGCCAAGTTCTAGAGTTAGGTTATAATAAATCGCCTTATAATTATAGCAGCTAACTAATGGGTTTAACCGCGTCGCTAACTAGCTAAGGCCAGCCTTTTTTTTCCAAACCAGGGACTAAACTAAACTAGCCTGGTAAACCTATCGAATGTTTCACATGTCATAAACCTCGAGTTAATAGTAATAAACATCTTTATCTTTCCATCGGCTAAAGGATGAAGCTAATTTATCAGTAATGGAGCCTAGCAACCACATCAACATTAGCTTTAGCTGCCTCTTCTATTCTGTAGTTTCCACTGGGAGCAACAACAAATAAGCCAGGCTGTAAATGCCGTTCTGTAAAACATCAAGCCTACACTGTTTTTTGTCCCTTACTTTATTGTTTAGTCGAGGTGTACAGCCGTCTTGGAGCCACTGTGTTCCGCCGGTGTCCGTGTGATGATGCATGAAAGTACCCGCGTGGTTAGGGCAGTGTTTCTGCGATGTGATTGGCTGACGCACTAGAGGCTTGCCCATCTGGTTCCGCCCACTTAAAATACAAACTTTCAGTCACAATTTGTCAAATTAAAGCACAAATTAAAGTGAGTATTGTTGTCTTCCGGTGAAATATGACTAGTAACTCACTTGTTTCACACTATCATTTATGTATTCTGTAACATCCTGTTATATATTAGTCCCCCTTTGTTCAATGAGAATGGAACACATCATGGAATACATCCATGAAACTGTCCATAAGAGGATGGGGATCATGGACTATCTGGAATTACATCCTGCCAGCCACTGAAGGAATGTAACATTCCCGTTGTATACAGTTTTGTACTTCTTCTCCAGTATGTGTCAAAGGCAAACATTGTGCTTTTACTCCCCTACATTTGTCTGACAGCTCCAGCACCTTTTCAGATTTTTGAAAATAACCTCTGCACAGTTTCATATGACAAGTCCTGCAGACTGTCTTGCATAACCCTTGACTTTAATTTTTCACCTCTTTCTACCTTCATCAGGTACGTAGGCTCTAAATGCACATATACTTACATGAAAACAACATATGTTGTCAACCTACATCAGTAAAATGCAATATGCAGTACACATTAATAAAGCAGCAAAATGAATCCCAAATCATTTTGTACTTGCGTTATTTTACTTAAGTTAGGGTTTGAACACAAAACATTTACTTAAAGTAGAGTATTGTTGCAG
>JAPTYQ010000013.1:12629785-12646862 GCA_029814465.1 Ostorhinchus cyanosoma | reverse complement strand
ACCCTTTTTTTTTTTTTTTTAACTGCACCTCAGACTAAGACAACTAGTGGGATTTTAACCCTTTTAAGATGAGTCGTCTTAGATGTGCCTACCTCCTGCCACTTCACAAGCTGCAGCACACCAGCCCCTTACGGCCTTTCTGACAGATGGTGAGTGCATCAGAAACTGGGAACACCCTCGTCAGGACACAAACCTCAGACTCCTGCACCAAACTCAACCAATATTTATTACAGTCTATATTGTTTTACTGTCACTGTGTTAAAATATAACACACTGGCATGTACAGCCAGTGAGCTTTTGACATGAATTAGTGTCATTATTCAGAGTGAAATTATTCTGTTAGGGTTAGGCTTAGGGCCCTCCCATGAACAGGGTCTGGACTCTGGAAAGAGTTGCTGTGCTCTAGGGCCCAGCCAATGGGGATCCTAAGGGCGAAGACACACCAACCCAACTGACGATAGTCTCCAGAAAAGATATCCCGACTGACTAGTCGCCCCGACATGGCCAAAAAAGTGTGAATACACCGAATCGACTACTGACTTGAGCGTACGTTCAACCGGAAATGATGGAACGTTTCTCTAGACCAAGCAGGTGAAAACTAAGGAGAAATTGTAAATTCTTCTGGCCTTGCCGATTGTATGTTTTATCTTTGTTAACTTTAACCTTTGAAATAAAGGTTTAAGAAAAAAGAAAAATAAGGAGAAATCACACTATGCTAACAATGCTAACAGTGTTCACTTCATGGAATAAATGAAGTCCATCGTCACCACTGACTGGCACTCATTCAGATACAATATATATATAATAGAAGACAAAGATAGTGTGAAGTACCTTGGCATAGCTGTATTCACATGGAAACTTCTTGTTTACTGATTCTTTAGTCGAGGGCTATCCCTCCACCAATCAGATTTTTCCAACTGAATGACTTGGTAGTGGCGATTATACATGTTGAATCGGCTGAAAAGACTGGTGACAGCATTAACGGAACACACCAAGCAGACTCACAGCACTGACGTCAGCAGACTGCCTGACGACGCTCGACTGCCAAAAATCGGGTTGGTGTGTCTTCGCCTTTACAAACAATAAACAGTGCAGTAGAAACACAGACCTATTTTTGTGAACCCTAAAATACATTTGAAGTTTTGAAGTTGTAAAGCTAAAATCTTCAGTTCCTGATGTGTGTGATGCTCTTTCACTGGGAGCACCCTCATGTTTCCACTCTTTGACTTATTAGTCATGGGACGCCACGTCTTGCAGGTCAGCTTCGGACATTGCTATATTAGATGTCACATCTCATGACTCTGCACTGAAGCACTCTTAAGTTTAACTGGAGCTCTGCATCGCACTGGATTCTTTTCCTTTTGTTGATTTTCTACGCCATTAAATCTTTACCTGGAAGTGAAAAATAAGCAAGTATAACAGCTGTGGACAGAAACCTATTCATTAGGATTTTATTTGGCCAAAGTTGTGAACTTTTGTTTAAATATTGTGCTTGGTTTGGATGAAAACCTGACTAAACTCATCAGTTGTTGTAAGTTATTGTCCCCTTGTAACAGAGTGAACGGTGGATTGGTAATGAAAATCACGAGCTGTGACATGTTTAACTCTCCGTGCCTCAAGTGAATGTATAACATCTGTTGCAGCATCTATTGAAAAGGTTACACTGAAATGAAATCAGAAGATAGTGCTTTTTCCTTTCCTGTTGACATGACAGTATCTTCTTCTGGAAGCACAGTCACATTGCTGTTTGTATGTTATATAAATTCAAGATTAGATTCATCCCAGAGAGAGTTTTCTGGTGCTTTTGAGTTGTGATTCTTGGTAAAACCTACTCTTTCCATGACAATCCTCTGCTCCAAAATAGGTCTCACACGATCGGGTCATCATATCAGCATATGTTTTCATTTCATTGTTACTTTCATTTCTGGAGTTGAGATATGAATCAGGTCGCTTTCTTGTTTTTAAATATGGGGATTTTTGAGTTGATGTGGTAATATATGAAAATTCCCCTCATTTTATCATACTAGTTAAATCTGATACATCTAAATATGAATCTCATGTCTAAAGCAGATAGACGCCATATATTTACATATATCATTTTCTGTGTGTGAATATCAAAACTACCCACAATGCAGTGCAATGCCATTCCCTTGAACCAGTGTATTCCTTTTCACATTTCAACAGGAAACCTTCAACAGACTGGTCTTCACAGATGGAAAAGGACAGTGGTATTCTGGGTATTTTGGCAGTCGGTGGGAAAAAAAAACAACAAAAAAAAAGAGGAGGTATTTGGATACATGGTGGACAGACAGGAGGTGGATTGAGAGGATGAGGGTGAGAACAATAGAGTGTGTATCTTCCGAGTGGCCTGCCTTGGGGTGGAAGAAGACTCAGACAGTCTGCGTTTGTCATTAAAGGAGACTTTTCAATGGAGAAAACAGATGAGCAGTTCTTATCTGATGATTCCTGGAGACTGTGATCGGACACGAGGTTCAGCGCTGTTTGGACGCATTTGTGCACGTGGTAATTACGCATCTGCGTCTGTGTACTGTGTTGTTTTCATGACGAGAACACAGCATGGCTCAGTTTTTCATAAAAGACCACCCTTGCTCACACTAATGTGCACCGAGAACCAGAATTACAACAACAACAACACTATAACGCTGTAATTATCTGCCGTCGTCATCATAATACACTAAACCTTACAACAGTGACAGAGTCATTTAATCGCAATTGATGTGATTAATTTGTCTGGTTATATGCCAGATTTTGTTTTGTTTTCAGTCTTTTTTTAATGTAGTCACAGTGCTTTTTTCCTTTACGATTTAGTAGCTCAGTGGAATGACATCAACAGTGCATTCAGTCCTGTAGCAGCGGCTATATTTCACTGTCAGAGCCGCACTTTACTGACCAAACACTGACTCCATTTTGTTGGGAAACTCAACATTTGGAGTAATAGTTGAAAGCGGAGTGGGGGAAGACACAGGGGAATAAACAGCAGGGAGATGAGAAAGAAGAGCCTGTATCTGATGGAAAAAAAAAAAAAAAAAGGATGATGGGATTTCTAAAATGATAGTGATGACTCTTATGGTGGAAATGTTGTTCCCATTATTCCTGAAAATGAAAAGGTGTTTTGGTGATTGCACAGTTGCGCTTTTTTTTTTTAGACAACATTATAAAGGCCACGTCTCAACTGCATTTTGTAGATAGTCATTGGTGACAAGGGGAGGGAGAGGAGGCTATGACATGGCCACACACTGGGAAGAGAATATTGCTGTTATTTCATATATGCACCAAACAGTGTAGAGGTAAAAAGGCACCGCCATGGCAACAGGGGTGTGGCTTTGTAGCTACACACTGAGTAAAAAACTTTACCCTCTTATCAGTAGAAGTTGTTCAACAGTAGCAAAGTAGAAACAGAAATGAGAGAGAAAAAAAAGATGAAACAGTGTCATATTATGGAGAAGAGTGATATATTAAATTTCAGTTCTTGGGTTTTTACCACATAAGCATGCATTACACATATTATTTTGCTGCGGAAACAATTTCTCACAGGATCACCTTTGGAAAAGAAACACTGTTTTGACTGTTGTAGTTCTTCTCTCATTCCTAAAGCGTGAGCAGGAAACTGTTTTGTCAAAATGATCCATGTCTCGGATGTCTGTCGTGCATTCGTCTGAGCCTGAGTTTCTTTGTAAAGTCACCAGGTTTTTGCATTTTAACATCTGTGAAGGCAAATTGTGAAATAAAGCTGGATAATGTTGAACTGAGGTGCAGTAGCAAACTAGAAAACTATCATAAACGGATTCATGTTGATAAAGTATCTGTGTCGGTAACATTGTACTCATTCACAAAGCTGAGGCGTGTTCTATTCAGGGTTCCTACAGGTGTCTTTGAGTTAAATCTAAGTCTTTTTAAGATCTTTTTCAGACTACTTAGAGCAGAATTTAATGCTCATTTCACTGCCTCCTAGAGTTTAGGAAAACTCATGTCAACCAGGTAAAAAAAAGGCATTATAATGATGATAGAGGCAAAGTGTTTGACCAGATATTGAACCCTGTGTTAAAATTTCTTCAGTGAGGTGACTGATTCCTTCCTGTTTTCTGCATTATAAACATTTTTACCCCGCCTCCCAAAGGGAAGTCAAGGGTATTGGTTTTGGTAAATTTTTTTATTTGTGTGTTTGTCAGCAACTTTACACAAAAAAAACCTACTGGACCAATTTCCATGAAATTTTCAGGAAATGTGCGAGGTGGTCCAGAATAGATCCCATTAAATTTTGGCGAATGTAGGTCAAGGGTTAAGGTCAAGGTCACTGAAAATGTGTTTTTGCAATAAGAGATAGAGCAAATCAGGTTAAATGTTTGCAAGGGGCGGGGTTTGTTGTGGCTGGCACCATTTGTTCTGTCTTTTATTTGATATACGATTACAAATACGATACGATTGTGTCGCTGTAAATTCACTGATGTCCAGGACGGGGTGGGGTTGTTATCCCGCCCCCCCAAAGGGGAGCTGAGGGTATTGTTTTTGGTTTGGTTTTTTGTTTATTTGTTTGTCAGCAACTTTACGCAAAAAACTACCAAGCCGATTGCCATGAAATTTTCAGGAAAGGTGCGAGGTGGTCCAGAATAGAGCCCATTAAATTTTGGTGACTGTAGGTCAAAGGTCAAGGTCATCAAAAATGTGCTTTCGAAATGATAAAAGAAAAGGCAAATCAGGTAAAATGTTTGCAAGGGGCAGGGTTTGTTGTGCCTGGTACCACTTGTTTGGCTTTCTTTTTTTTTTAGTTAAAATCTGATATTTTCCCATATTCCCATCATTTCCATATCCCATTATTGTTCTTATTTATTTTTTTTTTTTACTGGTTTTAAATTCTACAGCTGTTTTTGTTTTTTTTAAATCTATTCTTGTATTTTATTCTTTTATTTAGGTTTTCTTTATTCTTCCGTACAGCACTGCTTTCTTTCTTTCTTTTTTATTTTTTTGGTACAGTTCTATGTCTTTTAATCTATTCATTCCATAGGCCACATTGGACACATTTACCACATGTCTGATACCCGTGATGCATATTTTCCTAACAAAGCTTATCATATCAAAACAGAAAAGTGAAGAAAAACTGAACAGGTTTTTTTGATGAATCAGTGTTGGAGACGATGATGCTGTAAAGCTGAGAGAATCCATTTTACTTGAATAATTCAAAATGTATTGATAGGAACAGTGGTTCAGAGGTCATTAAACATTTTACATCAGTGGATGATTTTGGTCGCTGCTGGCTGTTTAAAGGTTTGAGGGTTAATGTAAATACTGCTGCAGATGGTTATGGTTGTGCTCTTTATTTACAGAAATGCATCATATATTTGTAGGAAGAAGGTTTGAAAGAGTTTGAAGGATGATTTTAACCTCAACCAACAAAGTACTTAATCATTCAGCTTATTACAAAACACTGAAAATTGACACATTTTTGCAAACTTGGTGTTTGTAGACAGGAGGGAGATGACAAATACTAACCAGAACATTAGTTAAAGCTGTCGGACCAATGAATAAATGTTAAAAGGACAGTATTTGTCTATGAGACTTGAGTAGCTGTACATTCTACTGATGCTTCTGCTAAGGATTTTCCGAATTATACTTAAACCAGACAACTGAAATTGTGAACAGTCTCCAAGCAGGTTCAGGAAGTCCTCAGTTTTTCTATCAGCCTTGTAAACAACACAGTGGAATTTGGAATCATGTCTGTATTTGTTGGTGGATGCAGTTGTTTGTTCCTGTATTTACTGCTGGCTGTAAATCAAGTTGCCCCTTGGGGATAATGAAGACACCTTGAAGCTTGAAACAACAAGGATTTGCTCAGAAACCTTTTATTTATTCTCTGATTTTAGAGATAAGAGCCAAACTGAGGCCTGAGTCCACTTACAGTAGGAGTCCAGGTCTCAGCTTTTATTCCTATAAGAAAGTGGATGTTTATTGCTGTGTAATTGTCCTTGAGCTAGAACTTTGTGCCTGTGTCTCTGAAACACAGCCCGAAAGAGAGAGAGAAAAAAGAAACACTCACTCTTGAGTGCTCTTAAGTATAAGCTTGCATACTGTCCACCAAGTGGCACTACAAGCCCCAAAACTATTGTGTGTACAGGTGAGGAGTTGGATTTTGCATCGCTGCCCTATTGTTGTTCTTTGGTGTGTTTAATTCCAGACTATGACAGACTGGAAATGTGATTTATATCAATATGTGGGGAAACATTTCCAAGGATGCACAATCCAGGAATCTGCATGTAGCATACTTGTCAGTTTGCCTGGCAGTGAATATGGCCTACTACATGAAGAGCACGCTTTCATTTCCCAACGTGAGGGGTGTGCACTGTAGCATTAAATAGGCCACCAACACAAAACAGGGACCACATAAATCCCCCTGACATTTCTACGGACGGAAAATACAAATGTTTATTTTTTTATGGAAGCGAAAAAACAATTGGCAAATAAAACCCTTTTTATTGTCAAGGAGAGTGGGCAGGCCTTACCTAGGATTGGATATTTCTGGAACTGGAATCCAAACAGCTACTGAGTTGCGGATGGTTGTGGATCCTGCAGCTCTCAACGTTATAGCGCTTGATTTCATGGTTAGAAATGCCCTTCTTTCAATTCATGTTCATATTTCTGAACACTCCAGTTCTTTCTGTCCCTCATGGTCAAAGATAGGACGTTCATTAAACATCTGTCAGCCTCATCTCAGCTATGCGTGCATCAAAGCATATGTTGGAGGAGCTATTTCATTGCGAGTGTATTTTCCTGCATACTTTCTATTTAAGGTGGAGCTTTATAAGATTTGGGGTCAGGACCCAAATCACAGCTACTTGCAGGCACATGGAGAAGGTCCTGTAACCTTATTTATCTGATGTCAGGTCCTTTTTACATCATATGTGTCTGTCGCCTTGCAATATGCTTTTTTTTTTTGCCATTATATGTGCTCTTCACGCTTCTGAGAAAATTTGCAATCCATTTCTTATACGTGACAAATGAAGTGATTGTGATGCATAGTCAGCCTTGTACTGGCCTGTAAACACATTATTAAGACAGTGAGGAGAGGGGCAAGGATGAACACAGGAGGACAACAGTGGAAAAAAAAGGCTGCAGCTACACAGTTTTAACAATAAACAGAGCAACAATAGATTTATAACTACACTGCAAATGTATTTAATTAGTTTGCTGTTGGTTGCATAAAGTGTGCTAAGGGGAATGCAAAGCAAAATCACCACAAAAACAAGTAAATAGGTGCACAAAAATTAATAGAAGTTCATTTAGCAGGAAAGTCAGCAAATCCTCCATGACTCCATCCTTTGGAGGTTTGTGCCTAAACACTTTTCTATTGGTTTGTGAACTGTAGTTTTGTAGCCTCAATATCTCCATGTTATTTTTATTGAAACAAGCGAATGGAGGTCAGGAAGAGTGAGGAATAAAACTGAAATATAGTAAAAACAAGGAGCCCCTGAACAGAACTTCATGAAAATATGTTTTATTCAATAAACAAAAGACCTGAACGTGTAAACGTAGCCACATTCAGATCTCACGGAAAACATGGATAACCTAAACCAGTGATTTATACCAAGATTAACTACCCATATGGAGGGGGGGTTGAAATGAATGACAGTCAGGCGTATATAATTTTGTCACACTGTAGCCTAATGTCGATACGTGTTTTTAATCACGATCATGAAATCAAGTGGTAAAGTAGCTTTTGCTGCAAAAGTCTGTCTTTTAAAAATGAAAATAAGAATTTATGTAATGAACTGCAACACTCATGAATATGAAGTTGCTCTTTTTCCACACAGAGGGGTGGATAGGTACTTCTTTGTTGTTGTTTATCAGTGTGTTATTAGTGAAATAAATAGCTTCTCTCCGTATGTCGCTATGTTTGGCCAATGAAAACTTTTAAACCCGTGGGCATAATAGAAAGCCCTCCATATCAGTGCTTATATAGACGGTTCAGGAGTCCTGTCACAACACCGTGGAGAGTGTGTGTGTGTGTGTGTGTGTGTGTGTGTGTGTGTGTGTGTGTGTGTGTGTGTGTATACAGCAGCTGCACGATCAATAGACCAATAGACTACTCACTCAGTTTTATCTTGTAAATAAATTAAATAAATTGAGATAAAAAAAAAAAAGATTCTTTATTTACTTATTTATTTATATACTCTGCCTCCCTGAAGGACCTGCAAGAGAACCTGATCTCTCCCAAACATGAGCTGCTTCGAGTGCAGGAGCAGCTGTCCTTGGCAGAGACGAAGCTGGAGAAGTTCCACCAGCAAACTGCAGCCAGCGTACTGCAACAGGAAGGAGATTCTTACCACGCCAGATGAGCAGATCAAATAGTCGCAGCCTCTCAGCACAGTCGGGTCATGGCCTAAAGGTGATGTGCTACTGGTGGAACATAGCATGGGGGGGTAGGCGCGTAAAGTGGGAGGGCCAATGATTTGTCTGATTAGCTGGGCTGCGATGGCCTAAACATTGACCCCGTGCAGCAGACACCAGTGTAAGATGACACATTATCGCCCAGTGTTGGGTCGCGTCTTTAGAACTATGTTGGAATCCAAAGGTCACGGCTGCACAAATAACAAGCATTGACATGTTCTTTCCACTCAGTTTTGCTCACTGACTGCTGCTGGTTTACTCACATTCCATCCCCTGGAAACACTTCTAGTTCGCCACTTATGGCCAGCAATGGCTGCTCCCCATAGGTTCTACCTACATGTGTAATTCACATAATAAAAAGATGTAGTGCGGCGCATTTATGGTGAGGTTTTTTTTTTTTTTTTTTTTACTGCATTTGCGTCTGTCTTGCTTATAATTAACACACGAAGCACAATTAATGTCGTAAGAATGACCAGTCAGGGTACACTTTAAGGAATCACAAGCAACTGAAGGAAAAGAATCCAAAAGATGTGGTTCCTATGTTCTTTTGTAAAAGATTAAAAAGAAGAAGAAGAAGAAGTGAATAAAGTAATAGCATTTATGTTTAATGTAAAAATGAGAAAATGCAGAAGAACAACAAAACAAAACAAAGCAGCAATAATATTCTGAAATATAGGCCTTGTGATGATAATATGCTTTGAAAAAAACAGCTAAAAGGATCTGCTTTTGTCCTCCGGTGGTAGAGTGTCATAGATTCAGTAAATCCTTCGTAGTTCTGTTTAATTAGGGTCATTAGAAAGACTTGAACCCCAGCATCTCACCACAAAACATGCCCCACCGGCAAACTTTAATCCTTTAAAAAAAGAACAGGAGGAATTAAAAAAAATATTGCTACTATTACATGTGGTGTGAAAGTATTACTTTCAGCGGAAGATAATTAAAAGCAGTAAGTGGTCTCAACATCAGAGGGGTTCTTTCAATTAAAGCAAAACCAGAGTAACTGAACACCGGTAGGAAATAAGACATGAACATTCACACATGTTGATGGCAATATACTGAAGAGTTACCACCACTTAAGGACTTGAAACACTCCTCATGGAAAGCCTACAAAGGAGCATTGCTTTTCTTACCAATGGATGAGCGCTGGAGAACAGGCTGTTTATGTAAGACACAAAACGGCAGAAGGATAAAAATCTGAATAATAGTTACCCACCGCTTGTTTACCACTAATTAGTTTCTTAACCACTGGAAAAACAGTCAAGTAAGCAACGCAGGCTTTAAGCAATCTTTCCAATTACTGAGAAAGTAAAGAACATTGTAGTGAATGCCTCTTCCAGTGAGTATATGGCATACAACACTTCATTTTCTGTTGCGTCTTTTTCATTTTCCTCCTGTTTTGTTGTATGAAGGTTGCATGTCCTTCCCATTCCAGCGTCTTTTCTATTCTTAACAGAAATATTACTGTTATCTGTGGAATCCATTCAATTAAATTGTGCTTTAAGCGCATAAAGCCATAGTGTTTACTCACCTTCAGTTTCCATTCGACAGTAACCATTGCGCAGATATTTAAAATGGTGCTCTGCAGGTCTGCCTTAAGCAGCCATTATGGTCTGAGCCATTATAAATGATAGAGGCTGCACTTGATTACACAGACCGTCGGGTGTAAAAGCAACAACAAAAGATAGACCTTTTATTGCTGTTGCATGTGAATGGAGCCAGATATTGCTAAGTAGTACGTACTGACAGGAATGATAAAGACGAGCAGATGAAGTGGCATTTCAGTGAATGGTCCAGTTGCAAGGACACAGCCAATAAGTAGGTTTCCAAATGATCTGAAAATGCAAATCTACGCTTTTTTTTTTTTTTTTTGCATCCGCTGACATGGTTTAAAGATTGCTTGTTAGATGCGATATTTAACTCTTTAAAACCTGACGTGTCATCGCTGGCACACTCTGTACATATGCAGTTTGGATGGCTGTAACTCTTTCACCGTTTGGGCAATTGGTTTCTGTCGCCTGAGATGTTGCGCTTTATAGACTTTATTGGGTCATTACAATAATTACACTCACGCCTGCACTAGAAGTCGGAGAAGAATCCATTTTAGGAGAATAATAACATGCAGTAAATTGTAAATGGCCGCTAGATTTGGAAAGTTCTAAGTGCTCTAGAAAAATAAACAAAAGGACTCACTCATAGCATGTTTTCTAAAATGTTATAGTCAAAATAACAAAAAAAAAAAGTCCAGACAGACCGTTTTAGGCTTAACGTTCAAAAGGGTCAATAAAATCATGTACCGTTGTGAGTTACTAATTGAGAAGCTGACAGACATAAGAGGTATTTAGTCAAAAAGACGTTGCATCCTAGATCAACTATTGCTCTGGATCATTTAGCACTTTAATTTTCCTCACTGTTCTCCATCTACTATGGCATTATACATTAAATCTGCAGTCTGGGATCATTTTTAACATCTCTGGGCAAAAAAATCATACCAATGTTTTAACATATTATAATTGAGATGGTCTGCGAGGACATGACACTTCTATGTGTTTTCAGGCTGTAGAAGATCTACCCCTGGACATAGATTTGTATCTCACCATGTTAAGTTTAAGACAAGTAGGGGTGTTAAATACATGAGTGACAGCTCTGCTTAGCGATCGCTAGTCAGATTCAGTTGGACACCACCTGAGGCTCTTCTCATTTCCTTATTTTTCACCTCCTTTACTCCACAACGTTAAATTATGACCGGGAAATCAATCTTGGGGCAGCATCTTGAAGGATGTCTCCATTCCCTAAAATGCACATCGAGGACATCGCCTATAGCCTTGTGACACGGACAAAAGGCATGACACGTGTGGATTATGTAAACCACGGCAGGACTTTAATGTGGCGTGTTCCTGAATCAAGTTATAGTAGTTTAAATGTATACATATATAAACGTATGAATTGCGATTTTTTTTTTTTTACAAGGGGCCAAAAGGTCCATCATGAAAAACAGGTTAAAAGATCAATTAAAAACAGGCAATAATTTAGCGATAACAAAAATTTAACAACATTTTTAAAGTGTGGTGTAGTTTAGGTCATCAGCAAATTTTCAACAAACAAATAATAAGAGCTTGTAGTGAAATAAGTTGTGGTGTTTTCACTTCCAATTGAAGAGGATTCCAGGCAGAAGGGGGGGGGGCAAAACCGAAGGCTCACCTCCCCATTTCAGTTTGACTCCTGGGGAAAATACAGATAATAAATATAATAGTTATTGGTTCTTTGTAGAGGAGACGGACGGACGGACAGATAGATAATGCACAGCTTGGTTTAACACAATTGAACAATGCCTTAAAAATTTCTCACACTATCTTTACTTCTTTTTAATCTACAGTTTTCTTTGGTGGCTATCCGATCCAAACATTTTTTTTTTTCTTACTAATGACAAGGAAATGCAACAAAGGTACAAATTCTATTCATACCTGGCAGCAGTTTGTTTATTACAAAATATAACAGGACTCGGAAGTAGTTTCTATAAATGTAATTTCCGGATTACCCACCGACCCATGAACAATCATATTAATCGCTCACAGTGAATTATTTAAACACGTCCATATTCATTAGACATCCTTTTTTTTTTTTCTTTCCAAATTGAAAAAAGGAAATTAAGGCAAAGTGTTTGACAAAACAAGTCATTTAGTGATAAACATGCACAAAATAGTTCTGTTTGTACGCTTCAGTACCCATGCAACATACATAGAATATTGATGAAAATGGCACATTTTGCTGAAGTTTTATTCAAGTATTATGATGCTAATATATTCCCCCAACCTGTGTGAAACAGTCAGATTCCTCAAATTAATTTAATGCACCATCGTTGAGAATACACAAGGTCAAATCCCTCGCAGTGATGGATGTCATTGCGATCACTGAACCTTATAATGATTATGTGAAAATAAACCCTTGTCGGCCCAGGCCCAGTAGTCATTCTGCCTCAAAAATGGTTATTAGCTGTCTGTTGTCAATTTTGTCTGGCTCTTTCCATGGTGTCACCTTTTTTTTTTTCCTTTTGGTAACTACAGCTATATTCTGTTTGGATCTTGTTATGCGCTGGGCGTCCTGCCGTAATCGCAGAGCGCAGTGTCATTATTGTTCCATTATTGTACCTATGTGTGAGCAGGTTGGCTTTGACTCTTACCAACAAGTACAACAAGTGTAGAAACATTTGTTCTAAACTCTCTGAAACTACGATATCTCACTGTTAGTCTTCTCTTTTCTGACTTATACATCGTTTGCCTCATAGCATTATTGCTACAAGTCATACACTATATAGGACACGTTGAATTCAGGTGTTTCTCATATTGATTATTAATATTGATGTTTACTGTATATTTCAAATCAGCTTGAATAGGACGTTTTACAGCTGTAAACATAATGTGTCCCAATGTTTTTGTCCATACAATTTATAAACATCAACAGTTCCTTTTTGTTGAATTTAATGTTAAGAAAGTAGATGATTCTTATTTACAGTCAGAGCACGAATAATATTTTAGAAATTTAGAAGTAGAACATTTAAAATCATAGCCATGGTTAAAAAACAAAATAGAATCTATGTTGAGAAAAATGAAGTAAAAATCATTTCAGGCATTTTGGAAGTAAAGATAACAAGTGGTGCCAGACACAACAAACCCCGCCCCTCGCATAACATTTGACCTGATTTGCCCTATCTCTTATCATTGCGAAAACACATTTTTGGTAATCTGGACCTTGACCTTTGACCTACATTCACCAAAATTGAATGGGATCTATTCTGGCCCACTTTGTACATTTCCTGAAAATTTTATGGAAATTGGTCTAGCAGTTTTTGCATAAAGTTGTTGACAAACAGACAAACAATGCACCATTATTTCCCTATTACATGAAGTATGGTACTTTGGTGGCATGTTTGCAAAAAATAGTATAATGCCAGATGTGGTACTTGTTGGCTGTAAGAACATAAAGGCTGTTTTCGGTAGAGCAAAAATGAATACAACGCTGATCACACATAAACAGTACACACAAATTTGGACTAAACATCCTGATGATACAATACAATATGTTTTAGTTACACTTCAGTGTGTATTTTGTGTGATTTACACACCGAACCTACACTGTATATAATATACAAAATAGAGTTGTTTTGCAATAACAGTTCAGTTTAACGTCTTTCAGGCTTTCTGTAGAAGAAAAGGAACATGGGACTCTAGTGGATGACTCAACAGGCTGCAGTTTGTCGCTCAATGGATTCTCAGTAAACACTCCCATGATTCCATTAAACATCCATCCATACCTTGGTACATCTCCATTTGTTGTACCCAGAATTAATCACTTCTCTTCATAGTAACCTCTGCTCATACACAAGGTTCAGCGTAGGCGAGAAGAAAGCGAGGACATGATGTGGACGGTGGTTTATTTGCAAACTCTCAGTACAGTTGTCATTATTACTCTGTTATGGAACAGGTTGAGGATTTTTCCAAAGAAGACAAAAAAAGGATCGAAAAAGAAAAGAAATCAGTTAAAAGTTTTTATATTTTATTGCACCTTTTACAACCTATGTTACAAAGGGCTGAAAAAGAAAACATCCCAAGGCATACTTAACAGAACTCTTAAAATTCCACCAAAAACAGAGTGGAAAAAACATAACTTTTAGCCTGTTTTAAAACTCTAAAGGGTATTTGCTGACTCCCTGTGGTGGATTATTCTAAAGTTTGTAGAATAACAAACATAGTCTTCTCATTTTTTAGTCATTCCAAGGGTACAGTAAGCACACCTCAGAGTTTATTCTCCAATAACACTATTGTCTGACTTACACTGCAATTAGGAGATACCGGCATTGCACTTCCACACATATTGTGATCTCTAAACTACAGATACCTACAGCTTTATTAAACCTAGTGTGGGAAATATAGACTATCTGCAGCAGGGGTTCCGAAACGTATTCACCTTGGGACCAAAAAAATCTAATTTCTATCACCTCGGGACCTACATTTTTACCAAATATACGTCATATATGTACATTTTTATTGTCAAAACACTATTGAATTAAAGGCGCATGGTTATTTCTAAAGGCCTTTACACACTGAGAGCCTGATGAAAACCAATAAATGAATATTTTACATCAAAAATGTTCACACCTGCAGTGATGAAAGTTGGGCACCTATAGTAAAAGAATAGACTATCTTTACTGTTGTTGTAAACCAGGCAGAGAGGAGTCAACATTATTCACACTTGAAATAGTAATGGATTCCACATCACCCTGAGCTGTGTCTGCAGTCCGTCCATCTTCAGGTCCTCTGGGTCTACATCCACTGTCCAGGTAAACACACACACACACTGCAAACTGTATTTGATCTATAAACCTCACATTACACACATTATTCTCTATCGTGATGCCTTATTCGTGCAGCCAAAGCTCAGAAAAATAGACTTTGTTTGCAACCAGTGTGAAAGTATTCATGACTTTCACAGCTGTTTGAAGAAAAAAAAAAACCAATAACACAAACTTGGTGTGTCGACACCTTAACACTTACAAGTAATGTTAGCTACAGGAAAACACAGCCACCAACTGACGCATGACTGAGTGAAATGTCGAAGAAGTTTTAATCTTGTGTGTCTTACATCATTTGCTCTCTTTTTTTCGGTCTTGTATCAGGTTTTTGCAGCTCATTTTGGTTATTATGTCGTATAATGTCATGTATGACTGAGGCCTTTCCTCTCATTATTTGCTCATGAATTTCCCAAAGGATCATTAAAATTCTATGTAATTTAACCTAATGTAACATAACATAACATAATATAACCTATTGTAATGTACTCTAATCTAACCGAATGTAACGTAATGTAATGTAATGTAATATAATATACTGTAATATAACTCAAGTCTAATCTGATCTAATCTAACCTAATGTAATGTAATATAATGTGACCCTTATCTAATCTACATTGCATACGGTTTTGATGAGATCAATATTTATAAATTAATCCAGAGAAAACTCCTCTATTTTAATTAGTACAATTAATTCACATACTGTATTATTGTTACTGAAGTCGATTAAAGGCATCCTTACAGTATAGTAATCCTAAACCATCCATTCATGTTTAATTTGGATTGTTGAAAACAATATGCATTTGCTAAAGACTTGATAGATGAGATCAAATAAGCGTAATTGTCTTATTTAATTTCTTCATCTGTAGCTCAGTATATATTCATGCTAAATGCTTTAAATGAGACTAAATGATAGGGCTTTTACGCAGACTCAACAGACCATGTGTTCTTTTTTAGTTCCCATCAGTAAACATGCAGTATCTACTCACTTTAAACACTTTCTAAATGAGACAAAATAAGTGCATCGAGGTGGAGTTAACAGGTTATTGTGTTTGCTCCTGGTCCGTTAAACAGCGTGCGGCGTTCGTTATCCTTTCATACTAGATGATAAATAAGTGCAATTATCAGAACAATGGGAATAATGAGCACTATCAAAACAAGAGTGTGTTGAAAGGCTTGTGTTTAAGAGCAGCTTTTATCATCAGACAGTCAATGAGTCACTTGATTCGACCGTCAGTGTTGAGTTCAACCGGTCTGTTCTATGTCCAGTCTCATTAAACGCAGTGTGTGGACGTTGACTTTCATCACAATTCTTTTTTATTTTTTTTTTCAAATTTCTAAACCTCAGTGATAGCCTAATTATCACAAATCCATTAGTTTTTCTGCACGTACACAAATGAATCACTTCCCTTACGGTGAACAACTCCAAAAATGACTCCATCATAAACACAGTTTGTTCACAAAACACTCAGGTCTTTTTGCAGAAATTTGGTCGGAAAGTGCATTGTGGGAATGGGAACTCCACACAGCAGCAATTTCACTGTCTTTTCATGATTTCTGCACCCAAATGTGGCCTTTACCTCCATCAGTCTTTAAAACAACCCTGGTGGACTGTCGAATTATACTTTGTAGTGATTTGACTTGTTTTCTTGCCGAATCTGTGAGAAATGATGGAGTCATTCTCGAAGCTGTTCACCGTGAGGGAAGTGATGTACTGTATTTGCATAAGTACAGAAAGACTCATGGATTAGTGATAGTTAGGCTGTCACTCAGGTTTTACATATATATATATAAAAAAAAAAATGATGAAAGTCATACACTGCTTTGCTTTGTATCCTCACATATTGAGACAATGTCCAATTCTGAATGTTCTGAATATTTGCTGTGATGGAATTCCGATCGGAACCCAAATGTGTCACAGTTTGTTTTTCGAAAATCTGAAAAGAGTTAGAGGACACAGATGTAGCAAAAGATTAAGATTCATTTTGCTGATTGTTGAGTTTATGGTGTGTGAATTTTGTTGATTATGTTCTTTTTTTTTTTTTGGTACATTTTTTGTTCCTTATGTAATTTCAATTTTTTTATGGTAATTTGTTCATTTTGTTTTTGTTGAGTTATTGTGTTCAACTGGCATCTCATTTCGTTCCTCCCTATGACCACCTAAGTATAATTACACATAACAGTATTTTGCACATTCATCATATTGATAATATTTGTGTCGTACATATTGTAAAAAAAATGCTGATCTAATTGTGTTTTAATATGCGTCTTTAGATATATATATATATATTTATACATGTATTTATTTTTTTGTATTGATAATTTCTTTTGTGC
>JAPTYQ010000013.1:12553152-12563518 GCA_029814465.1 Ostorhinchus cyanosoma | reverse complement strand
ATCAACCTATAGGTGCATGTCTTTGGATGGTGGGAGGAAGTCGGAGTACCCGGAGAGAACCCACGCAGACACAGGGAAAACATGCAAACTCCACACAGAAAGGTCCCACCCGACTGGTGTTGTAATCGAACCCAGGACCTTCTTGCTGTGAGGCACGAGTGCTATCCACTGCACCACCGTGTCACCCATACACAAAATTTTCACTGAAAAATGCAGAGGATAATACTATGATCAACGTTCACTTTGGAGAGGTTAAAAGTAGTTTAAAATCATTTGGAAGTACCCCCAAAAGTAGTTTAGGTCTTTCAGGGTTAAGTAAAAGTGGATATTTTTAGCAGCTAAATGTAGTTGAAAGTATACGTGACTAAAAGTACTAGTTTGGTCTCTGATTGATTTATGACTCCTAAAATGTTGCTATCAAAGATATGATACAACATAATGTTTAGTATTTCAACAAACTATAACAATGGAGATTATCTCATTTTCTGTTCCCCATGACTCATGATGGTGTATAATATATGGCTTTTGTACTGTCTTTACATATGATATACTGCATGTATTTACATCTATCAGCCATGACATTCTGACCACTGGAAGGAAAAGTGGTGATAATACTGATTGTTTGGGTTGCATATATTTGGTTGCAAGTGAACTTTTAGTCTTTGAAGCTGATGTATTGGAAGTAGCAACACGAGCAACATAAGGAACTGAGTGACAAGAGCCACATTGTTGAGAACACCCAACAAGAGCTGGAGATGCTCTAACACAGGGGTCACCAATCCTGGTCCTCGAGGGCCAGTATCCTGCATGTTTTTGATGTTTCCCTCTTCCAGCACACCTGACAGTTGTTATCAGGCTTCTGCAGTGCTTGATGATAGGCTGATCATTTGAATCAGGTGTGTTGGAAGAGGGATATATCTAAAACATGCAAGATAGTGGCCCTCGAGGACCAGGATTGGTGACCCCTGCACTAGAGCAAATATGTGCAGCCTGGGGAAAAAAAAAAAAAAAAAAACAAGGAAAAAAGGAACCTCGGATCCCAGGTAGGAGCAGAGGGATGAAAGAGCCACATGCGACTCTGAAGCCGTGGGTTGCCGACCCCTGACGTAGACAAACAAAACTCTTTGAGCATGTGGAAAATAGTTGAAAGTCTATTTCTTTAATCTAATAAAATTACATTATGTACATTTACAGTTATTTTTCGGAGTATATATGATAAAAATTTAAGTCTTTTTTTTTCTTTTGCTATAACATACCACTGTAAGTATTCAGTACATATCATAATGAGTATGATGAATGGACAAATATTGAAAAGTGCAAAAGAATTTGCAAAAAAGACATTTTCTGGTTCTTTAATTGCAAAAATGACAAAACTTGTAGGTGGCCTGTTATAATGGTAGTCCTTAAAGGATAAAGTGGATTTCTAGGATCCTAAATGGACATTGATCTCATTAAATCGTGTTGTATGTCACTCCAGTTCCTATGGCATTTGGCATGCTATTTGTATGCATTTTCGTCCTCATGCGTGTTATTCAACGCCGTTTGATCACGTGTCAATTTATGCCAAGATCTCCAGGTCACATAACCCTAACCCTCTGTGTGCATGAACATACACATGGAAAGCTTATAATGCATACAGATAGCATGCCAATTAACACAGATTAAAAGTGGCATGTATATTTAGGCGATTCCATGATATCACGTTTATAAATGACACATTTAACCCACTACAGTCAGTAACTACAGTCTAACCAGAGCACTTAGTAACTTTCCTGCACTGCCTTCATCTTCCACTATCTGTGTGTCCCAATGGGAGTTCAAAATAGCTACTTTGCTCCATATAGGTCTCTATATTTTACTCAATGCATGCTGGGAAAGGCTCTCAACCTACCTTCTGCTAATAAAATGATGAAGCAGGTATTTCCATGGTTTCAAAAGCTCAAGGCTCTTTCAGTCAAATCAAAATCTGTGATCGCATTCCAGAGTGTGAAACCCAATTTCCTCTAAATTCCTACAAACTTGATTATTACAGATGAGCACCTCATGAGAGTAAGATGAAATACTGTGTGTACTTCAGTGTGCACAGGATTTGGAACACAACTTAATATGAGTGCGAAAAGATGGAATTCAGACACGTTTTGCAAAGTGTCACCCTCTGGCCCAGCTGCTGCTCGCACTTTGATATTCTAATAATGCTTTTTTTTTTGTTTGCCCGTCTGACATCTGGCCTTACCTCGTCCTCAGACCAGACAGCGGTAGCATCTGCCTGAAGATTAGGATCGAATCAGCCTCCACTTTCTTCCCTGCTTTCCTATTTAATGCAAACAAAAACCTCAGCAGTGACAGCATAAATATGCACTGACCTGAGCCACAAAGTTTTTTTTTAGAAACATTTGCACTTATAGAGACAGGGGATGGCATATAACAGAGTTCAGGCGTAAAGACTGAAAATGCTGTGTTTTCACATCCATTAAGACACCCACTGAGCTAGCTCCTATTCTGCCTCTTCAAGGTCTGCCGAATGCCTCAGGTAAAAGCCAAACAAACATGTGCACTCATGTTCATTTTAATATAAAACAAAAATAAGATTGAATATACGGCAGGTCAGTCTGGAGTCAGACTGCAGTATAATCTTTTTTTTTTACTTTGTCAGTTTTTAATCCTCCTACGAGAAGCCAATTTGGCCGGTTTGCTTTAAAAACTACATGTTATGAAAGCCACTGAGTATGGCGCTTCTACTTCTGCTGCTGCTGGTGTTACTCTGCAGGATGGTAAATGTAGAATCAGGGTTGTGCATCAAGATTTTGTGGCTGCCCTTTCTGCTTTTAAAGTGTTTAAACGGTTTGAATAGTAAAAAAAAAACTAAAAACAAAAAAAACAACAAAAAAAACCCTGCATGTCCAATGTTCTTTTCTTATACAACATTCCTTAACCTTAATGGGAAATGTCATGAGGTCAAGTTAAGTGTGAAAATGTGCAAAGAAATATGTGTTTATGATAATGAAACTACGGTGTTTCCAATTTTTTTTTTATTTATTCATAAAGTTTATTTTATAATAATAATAATAATACATGTGAGTCACTGATAAAGAAAAATCTAATCAAAAATGCTGGTTGCCTGAAGTTTCCAAGATGCATTCTTGGGTCAAAAGGTAAAATTCAAGAATTAATGGGAGAATGGGTTTTACTCCAAAGGAATATTTGTCTCAGAGCACAGATTTACTTCAAAACACTGCTTGCACATTACAGTACATTCATTTTGAAATATATTGTATAATTGTACATAAATCAATATATCTGTAAAAAACACTTTATCGTATACCTTGAAAACGTCGGCAAACCAACACTTTTGTCATTTGTTTTCCGATTAATCTTAAAATACGTAACATTTAGCACATTTCATCTCTGAGGCTGATAATTCCTAAAAAATGGAAGACAAGTGTAATTGTCATCCACCTCTCTTCTCACCCTGATGCATCCATCACTCCTGAACAGGGTCATGACCTTTTACCATTCAAACACAGTCCGGTCTTTATGCTCTCTGACGAATGGGTGACTTAATAGGTAATTGACTTATGGGTTAATTGGTCGATCTAAAACCCCCCGTGCGTGCTAAAGTGAGGGTGAATTTTTGTTCGTGCCTATATGTCAGCTGTGATGAGCTGGTGACACATCCAGGGCCTACCCCACCTCCAGGCTCCAGTGTCCCCATGACCCCCTGGAGCACTTTGGAAAATGAATGAAAAGCAAATGGATGGTCGTTAAGAAAGGAGACGCTAGGGTTAAAGAAGGTATGTCAGCTGGAAAACATTGATCGCTGCAGTAAATATCCAATGGGAGGGTCTGAATAGTTAAACATAGGTGGGGACAGTGTGTTATTACATTATTGAACAGTTTCTGTAACCCTGTTGCACTCAGAGCGTCTTTGCACAATAGTATTTATTACCCCACCCCCAGAAGGGGAGGCAAGGGGTATTGTTTTTGGTTCAATTAGGTTATTTTTTCTTTAACACTCTAGCAGCAAAACTATTGGTTGAATTCAAACCAAACTGGGCTTATAGATTGACAGTGACCCAGAATAGATGTCATTACATTTTGGAAAAGTAGGTCAAAGTTAAATGTCTTGTTGAATTTTTTTAAGCACTTTTACATTTTTTTTTCTATGTACTTATAATGGGCAAAATGTGTCTATGCTCGATTGATGCCAAAATAAGCTACAATATGTGCGAGGGACCGGTTTTGCTGTGTCTGGCACCACTTTTTTGACAGGTGTGTGTTAGAATGTACAGTACACACAATTGTGTTCATGTTTAAATTACTCTTCCATTTCTTACTGAACCACTCTTCTTACCCTTTGCAATAAATGACGTAATTCAAATAAAGAAAACGTCATTTTACACCTTAAATAAAGTCGATTTGGCTTTAGGTCCTTCCCCGCTGACGAGATTATCCAGTTGTACCATTACCTTTATGAAGGCATTTGTGGCTCACATAATATTAAATGATGATGAGCACTTAAAATGAGAACAAAACTAATGCATGATTATCATTATTGATCATCATTAAAATAATCGTTTATATGAGAAAGTCAAAGCTCCAACATATAAACTTGCCGATGGATCTGATTGCAGAATTGAAATACATTTATGGCCATTTTTTTTTTTTTTTAACTGAATTTGCACCTCTGTTTATAAGCAATACACAAGCACAATTAATGTTGTAAGCATGACCAGTACAGGTACACTGTAAGTAGGTTCATAATTCATAGTTTTAACATAAACTGTGTAAGGTATTAACAAATAAGGGCGTCAGATGGAGTTGAATCCCTCGTCGGTGATACTTGTCTTGTTTCATGAATGCTCAGATGGTGCAACGAGAATCTGTGGGTCTGCAAATGAGGTAACATTCAGACAATTTGATTGTCACTTCTCCATGTCATTTCACACAGTTAGGAACCTTCCAAAGCGAAACAGACTATGTGACCACAACCCGTGTCCTCTGGAGTACACGGGACCGGCGGTGACAGCTGGTGGACGTGATGAATTTGACTCAGGTTCTCCCCGCAGGATCCAAAAAAGCTAACAGAACCGTCACAGATGTTTGGACGGCGGCTGCTCATTTCTCTTAATCACTCCCCAGTAATGAGTGTGATGGTCCGAGGGTTTCCCTGGAGACGGGGTTTTGTGTGCAGAAATGATGTATCCGGACACTTGTTGACCTTTACCCACCAAACAGACTTAAATTTTTGTCAACTTTATTGCCTGTACGTATATTTAGCGTTAATAACAGCAGCGGGTTAGGGTGGAAGATTTCCCCTCGGAAAGATGAACCTCCATCTTGATAAAAACCCGACACATGAAACTACTTAGGTCAGATTTCCCCTGAGCTCCCGTTTGTTACTTTAGGCAACCAGACAGAAACAGGATGCATCTTTAATGAAGTCGTCAGTGGCGGACATTGTGAGATGCGTTTCCCTCTTACCACCGCTGCTTGGTGGTAAACATTTCTGCATGTGGCTGAAAATCCAACCATCCCGGCCAACACGTAGAGATTTCCCCGGAGTTTCCATTAATGAAAACTCTCAGATGAGGCCCAAATGTTTCGCAGATTGCAGATTGTCAATGTCGTACGTTTGTGCATGCGGCACATGCCTTCATTCCACGATCCAATTTGCAACTGTAATGAAACCAACACACACTCTTTTCTCCACCCCACCCCACCCTACTCCTTGGAATTTCAGATTGCTTTATTTAGACGGGCTTGGTCGGTTGATCCATGGATTTCAAACACCCTCTCCTGTATTTCCACACCCACTGGAGACCTTCAAATGCATTAGATCATGATTACACAGCCACTGACCACCAACAGGTTAAGCACATTAATCATAAATTCACCAAGTGCTCCATTCCATATTGACTTACCCATTTACCCCCTATTATCTATTAAATACTCTTTGCCCAGTGCAAATGACTCTCAGTCTCCCAAGCAACAATTTTCTGTTGCCCTGTGGCGATTTCCAACAAATCACCAGGCTTTGGTTGTTTGCTGTAATGTCTAGGAATTTACAATAAGAAGACCACGTACACTTAGAGGCAATCTAATGACAATAACACAATATTTATTAGCGACGAGATGCAGCCAAAACCCATTTGAAAGAGAATGACTCCTAAAAGCTATTTCATAATCATCTGGCTATTTATTGCACCAGAATTGCTATAAAATGAACATAAAATATGTCAACTATTCATGCTGGCAAGGAGTTGTAATTTATGGCATCAGTTATTAATATGGCTAGCACAGGAATAGTCGTTTTATATCATTTTGCATTATTCAGAAAATGGCTCTGCTTGGCATTTTTGCGGATTTTATTTAGTTTTAGGAATTGATTAGTCTTAGTTTTTGTTCAACAGCTATTCCGAAGAGTAACGGTTATGTGTTCTGTATGACCTCGGTTAATTTCATTTCATTTGTTTGATAGCTTTGACTCGTTTTCATTGTCCGACACTGATGCAATAATGTGGAAACTTTAGTCGTGGCGAACTTTCTGAAGGATACGCAGCAGGTTAGAAAGAGGATGCTGTATCGAGTCGAATTGTGTAGATTGAGTGTGACATTTAGAGTAAATGTAAATGATGGGTTGTCATATGGTCCTCAAGATAAAGTGCCGAGTAAAGCTCTTATAAAGACCAGAAAAGGTGTAAGAGGCTTAAATAAGCATCGAATCAATCAGTCAATCACTTAGTGCTTTTCAGGCATAATGAGGGAGTACAAGCTGAAAAGGTCAAGATGGAATGTGTATACGCAAAAACACTTTAAAAACCAATCGTATATATCATTCTCAGGGTAGGTTAAAAGCAGAGATGGGTTTTTTTCTTAATTTTTACTTATATATGTGTTTTCATGTGTGTGTTTTTGGATACTTTTACTATTTTCATCCTATTTCTTACTTTATTGCTGGGACCCGAGTACACATTTTGTTTTTGCATGTGCTACTTTGAATGAATGACAGTAGTAGTTGGGGGTTCAGCTTAACATCATGGGGGGCTTCTTAAGTCTTGAAGAAGAATAAGTACCTAGTCAGTAAACCTCAATACAGTTTTTGAAGGTCCATAATATTTGATAGTGCTAACCTATTAAGCGCTGAATGAAATCTTTTGCTTAAGGGTTCCATTTAAGAGTTTTGGCAGTGTTTTGGATCAAATGTGTGTGTGAGAGTGAGGTGTGATTAATACCAACATGAAGAGAATTACAATAATGAAGATAAGTTATGACAAAAACATGTCCAACCCTATTCACAAGTGATGCCAGGCACAACAAGCCCCGCCCCTCACACGGATTAAAGCTTATTTTGGCATCGATCCAGCTGATGTCGTCATGTGTATGCGTGTCGTGATGTCAGAAAATCAGTTGCCTCTATATATGTGCAAAGTTTGAAGTAAATTGAAATAAAATTGGTGATTTTATAGACTTGAAATGTCGCCCATTGTAAGTTAATGGGAGGAGAAAAAAAAGATTTATAAAGATTCAAGGTGGTGTATTGTTGTAGTATATAAATGTTTTCATCACTGCGACAAGGACAATCCACACACTTGTAGGCCTATAGCTCCTTCATTAGGGTTTATTTTCAGCCGTGACATTTCTAACCACATTAGTCATCTTCAGACAAATTCTGAAATAATTCTTGTTTTACTCCCGTCGCACTGATTATCCAGCACACAGCAAGACCTTTCACTACAGGAACGTGCATGTCTTGGTGCTTTAGTCTGTTATGTTTTTCTCACTAACAAATACACGGCATGGGTTTATAAATCTGTAACTCATCAACATGGATCCAGTTTCAGACGTCAGTACCGCATTAAATCATATATCACATGATTGTACTGTAAACATAAGTATAGGTTTGGCTTTATATTCTACAGCAGGGGTGTCGAACTCATTTTCAAATTATATTCCCATAATATCTACATTTACAGAGTTTCCTTAAAAATCTGAATAACATGAACATGAAAAACAAGTGCAATTTCAACAATATTCTGCCTTAGTTTATCAGTTTGTTATTACAATTCCACAAAAGGCAGAATATTGGTAAAATTGCATTTACTTCACTTAAGACATTTCAGCTTGTTCATATTTGTTCAGGTTATTTGCATTTTTTATAAAAGTATAGTTTGGAAAAGTAAACATTTTACTTTTTTACACCAAAACAAAGAACATTTGCGGTTGTTATTATATTTTACTGCTCTGACCCACTTGAGATCTAACTGGACTATATGTGTCTGTATGTGGAACCTGAATTAAAATGATTTTGACACCATTGATTGTTAATATCTTCAGTGTCATTTTTGCATTTCACAAATTCATCCCACAGGCCTTATGTTTGACACCTGTGTTCTACAAGTGTCCATAAAGTCTCTGCAATTTAACAAGTTTATTAGAAATGCACATGAATAGACAAATGAAGAGTAGATATTGACTTTTTTATTTTTTGCTTCATTTAATACACCTCTATATGGACACCATTAGTTGCCCGAAGATGGTACTGGTTGTTGATGTCCTGTATCTTTGTTTGATACACGATATCTTTAACCCCATAGAAAGAAGTGATATCTGGTGAACGCTGCAGCCAGACATTTGGGCCATCCCTTCCAATCCACTGATGTGTATATTTTTGGTTTAGCAACTCACCAAGATGCAATCCCCAATGTAGTGGTGCAGCATCTACCTGGAAAATGATGGTCGGTTGAAGTTCATCCAGTTTTGGTGCCACATCAGTCCAAAGATCAAGGCGAACATTTGCAGTAATTGATCTCATTGAAGAAAAATGGACCAATGCAGTGTTATTAAAAAAGTTTGATAACCACTGAGCTCATAGAACAAATCGGATTAACATATCTCATCAATGGCTTTTGTCATAAATGTTTTAAATTGTAAAGAGACTTGACGGACTCCCTGTATTTCTGTCAACAGATTCCCCTCAACCTCTCGCGTCGGTCCTTTAACATAATGTAAAACATCGGATGTTAAACACAGAGCGCAGAGCAACATGCGGAGATGGATCGCTCTTTTATGCGGCGCCGTATTGAAGTCTGGGGTCTAATCTGCTGAGCGAGGCCTATTGTAGCTCATCGTACGTCTGATGAATGAACTTCATGTTGGAGTCGTTTGATATTGCCACCGATCAGGACTCAATCACTAGTCGGTGTTGCGTGACTGTAATCATTTAATCCTCCTCAGATACCGGCAAAGGAAAGTGCTCACGCAGATTTGGCACGCGATGATAGATCATTTGGATGTAGAACCTGGATGATGCATCACGTTGGAAAGTCTCAGTAGCAAAGCGGCGACAGACACTGAGCAGAGTTGGTATGAATTAGCTAATGGTGCCTCGTGTTTATTAACATTCAGTAAAGCTTGTTTCTGTGCGTTACCATGCTGTTACTGCTGCTGAGGGAATCAGTTAGTTAGGCGAGAATGGAAACTGATAATGACCCCTGCCCAATTTTTTCCATTATCACGAGGAAGGATCATATCAGCGCGTTATGGATTCGAACAGCCTGCAGAGATTTGGCACTGACAGCTTTTCCCATCTACGACGCCCTGTCCCTTGCCCACTACTCACTCCTACTCCAATTTTCTGCTCTTTATTCCCAGAAAAAAACCCCCAAAAAAACATTGAAATCATTTAAACTGAACATTAGAAACCAAGACAGCTGGATTTTTTGAAATTGTATATTTTGCATTATTACCCCAAGCTTCCATAGGTGAAAATGACCCGCTTTCATTTTCAGTGGAATTTCATCTGAACCTTTATATTCATTCTACAGCAAAACCAAAAGACTCCCGGACTCACTGGATATTGACATTGTTCTATTGTTATATACTGTTTATTATATATATATTTTTTATTTTCAACATATTTTTAAAAAATGGTAAAATTGTTAAAAATGTAAAAAAAAAAATCAAACATTAAACTATTTTTTTGTGGACCAAAACATAATACAAACACATAAAAAACATTGAATTTAACACAGGTCCTTTTTAACCCACTTATGGAAGAGTGGAGGCTCCGGACCCTTATACATCTAAGGGTTAATGAAATTACAATAGACTCCCATAAATAATGATCTTTTAGGGATTTCAGAATTAAAATTTTACACTTGAAAAAAATCTAAATCTTACCAATTTTATTATTTCTAGTCAAAATATCTCATCACACTTAAAATTAAGCAAAACGATAAATCTGGAAAATCTTATTTGAAGAAATCTTACCAAGATAATATTCACTTGTTCCATTGGCAGATTTTTTTTTTTTTTTTAGCTTGAATTAAGCAAAAAAAAAACAAACAAACAATGTAAAAAGGGAACA
>JAPTYQ010000013.1:12496171-12507025 GCA_029814465.1 Ostorhinchus cyanosoma | reverse complement strand
ATATTTGACCTCATTTCACCGCTTCCAGACACACGCCAAAGCATTTCAGCACCACCCCTCTGGACAGCGACAGCAGGAGATAATACCTGTAATACCTAATATCACCATAATCTTCAAAACTAACGAATTCAAATAAAATAAATGTAAATTAAATGCTCATTATTAATTTTCCGAAGCCCCAGGAAGACGCAGCAGAGGAATAAAAGAGCCTCATGCAGCTCCGGAGCATCTTACTTTTTTTTTTTTATTGGTAACAACAACTAGCGGCGGCGTATCTGAAGCTCGCTTGTAACTCTGATTTTAACTCAAACCGATAAAATCGACCAAGCGATGGTTCGTAACTTGGAAAACTCGTAAGTTGGTATACACATAAGTCAATTAATGCAATGCAAAGGTAAAACTGACCTCCACATTCTATCTTTCTTAAACTTTTCATGCATGAATTATGAAAAAAGTATCTAGATTTTTTTCAGGTCGATTTTATTAACCAAATTACGCCAAAGTTGAAATGCATTTTGAATTTTTTTTTTTTAAATATGGTTTTATTGAGAAGATATTTAACCTCCAGAGACCCAGAAAAGTACACGTTTTGGCTTTTTTTTTAAAATTGTTAAATAATTGCCTGTATTGGAAAGATCATGATGCAACAGTTTTTTCAGATGCATTTTTAAAAACATTTATGGTATGTCCTTTACCATAGACAGTTTTTATTTTATTTTTTTTTTGTATAAAGCTGTGAGACTGTTGTCCACAAACCCATAGCTTGGTATTAGAAGCTTAATTTTATGAGATCACAGAGCAGTCCAAATTGTAAAACTAATATGATACTTTTTTTCATTGTATTGCTTAGGGTCTATAGAGACTGCCCCCATTTGGTTTGGAGAATATTGCCTTTATAACCCTTTGGAAAGTGAGCTTAAACTATGTGTCCACAAATATGGATGTCATGCATGAAAAGGGGTAGTTGACTAGTTGAATTTCATTCCTTTCATTCATTTCCGCCTTTGAGCTGGAGTATATAAAAAGATGAAGGACCATGAACTAGAAGATCTGCATTGTTATTTGTGATTAAATCAACAAAAATGCTTTGACTTTGTCAGCAATTTCACCACAGATTCTCTATAAAAAAAGGCCTTTCACAAATGTCCACGGTGGACACAGGAAAGACGGAACATCAGCATGTCTGCAATGTAACGGCGCAAAAGGGCATAATGGAAGCTTTTGGGGAATTTGTGAAGGGATAGTAGAACAAAGCACTGAAGTGTTTGGGATTCCGCACCGGGGCCTTTTGAAGCGGATGACACTGAATAGATAACGATGGCGGATTTGCGGTGGAAGTCCCCGATGGCGCTGTGGCCAGGGATCTGTCCACTCTGTCCTCATTAAAACAGCCCCATACCCCTAGTGTTTGTGAGGAACGGAGGATAAATCAGGAGGAGCAGCAAAAGATGGGAGGAAAAGAAACGTAGCACTTTCGAAGTTTTCCATGATGTAAATTAATGGTGGATATTTTTAGCCGGGGATCTAATCATTGTGTGTGTGTGTGTGTGTGTGTGTGTGTGTGTGGAGACGGAGCTCCGGCGAGTGAAACAGGAAAAAAGAAACGGGGTGATAAATGAGAAAACGGCTAATTTTCTTGAACAGCATGAGGTGGATATGCAGGTTCGCCGGCATTTTTTTTGAGTGTTTCAGCAGAAAATGTGTTGTGACAATACAGCAGGAGTCCAGGAAAACATATAATTTATAAGGCCATCAATGTGTCTGGAGGCGAGGATGTTCATCAGTCAGATTTGTTTGGCGGCAGTTGTTTTTTTTTGTTTGTTTTTTTTCCTTATCAAATCTTGAGCTGCTGAACTTCCGACAAAATATTTGATTATCAGCACCAGAACAACTCTAACAGGACTCTGCCTTATTTTAGGAAACAAAATGAAGCTCTATTACTAATTACCACTGAGATGCTTAATAATTTGATGCCACTCCCTGTTATCCCTCTTCTAATCATGCCAAGTCCTCCTGTTACTTGAATATTCATGAACAAAGGTTCAGCTCTTAGAAAGCTGAATCAGGTCACATTATGCAGATCCAAACACGACTCTCCAAAGACAAAAGACCGTATGGCACAAACGAGAAGGAATATATGCAGCTCATAAACAAGGTTAACAGGGGTTAACAATAGCAATGTCACGCTCGTCCTCTTTCTCTCTCTCACTCCTACAGCTGCCTTGGATTACAGTCGTTTTGTTTTTCCAATTCTAATACCTGCACTGCAACTCACATTTATAACCGTTTTTGATTCTTTTTTTTTTTTTTTTTTTTGCTTTTTTTTTCCCCGTCTCTTATTCTTGTTTTCATTTCTTTCTTTATCTTTTGGCACTTTTCTTTTGATTAATGTTTTGTTCTCTATGATTTTAATGTCATTTTATGTGTACTTTGTGCACTTTGAGTCGCCTAGTGTATGAATGGTGCTATACAGAAACATTTGCCTCGCCTCCCAATCAAGCTGCAATCTGTCATGTGAAAGCATTCAAAATATGCAAATTACAGGCACCTGTTGGAGCAACAATATTTCCACAGCAGCCATCGCCTCCAAACAACAAATTAAAATTAAATCATCAAAGAACACAGGGCCTAATAACAGCACTGAAACCATGGGAAGAGTAAAGGAAAAGGATTGAATAATTAAACTTCCTTTTAAATCTTTAATCTTGGTGATTAATGTCAGTGGAAAAACCTATTTGCCCCTCCACCTGAGGGGAATACTTATGAGCTTTTGAGCTTGTAGTTATATGATTACATTTATGCGCATGCTGCTAATGTTGACCTGTGCAAAGCTCGAGGTGCTTAGGTAATCAGGGAACGAACCAGAGAAGCTGGATTTTACTTTGTGAGTTCCTGCCGCCGTCACCTGCGACTCTGAACCCAAACCAACTAAAAAACAAAAACAAAGAATCCCTGCAGACATCAACAAAGTGCTGCATTATTACTCGAAACACAGTCATAAAATGCAGGCAACCGCCATGTTTTCCAGCTAAAGTGCTCCGGTGCCCGGGCTGTCGACCTTTCCTTGACCTGTAGCTCACCTGCTGTGGTTGTAAGCACATCTGTGGTGTTTCTGAGCCCCATGAAATCAAACTGGTAAAGCCTCCAGTATTTCTGGTCTGAAGTCTCCACTGAGTTCCGCTTCCACTTGTACACGATCTCATCCCGTGGGTAACCGTCTAGAAACCACAAAGACAACAGAACAGGAGAAAAAGACTTTAAAAAGTTGAAAGTGGTGCTAAAGAAGACAGCAAAGATTAATGCAGCAATGCAGTTTTTTATTGTATGCATGATTTATACGGATATATGCATGATTTATACAAATTTATACAGTAACTTTTCTACTGTAATGCAGTGGTCTGTAGTCCAAGTGAGCAATTACTGGTAACATGTTTGCTTGGAATCTTCTGTAAGTGGAACTAACATCGTGTACAGCAGGTGATTTATTGCAACACCGGGATTTTGATTCAGTGGGAATCATTTTTTTGTTGAAAGAAGTGAATACTTGCATTGGTTTCCGGGGGAAAAAAAAAGAAAAAAAAAATCATTAGTGTCAGGAGCCCAGTGTGCTTTAATGCAAAAGAATGTGGAGCAAATACTTAGGGCTGAAATGAAATGGCTTGACTTAATGAATGGATATTTTTTCATTGAACAAAATTATACGTTGTTCATTTTTCCATGTACTTCATTGACAAGCCTATTGTTATACTTGTGATGTGTGAAAGTACTTTTCCCATGAGGCGGACAGGGTGCTTTTATCAGGACAGAGGCTACATCCAAAAGCTTTAATATTAGAGCCACTGTCGAGTTTAGTGCAGGAGAACATGTTTGGCATTAAAAACCGAAGCATTTTATATACAGAACATAAGATTTCAAACAACAACAGTCTCTGAATGAAAAGAAAATCCATAACTCGGAGTTTGTTAGACAAGTCGCTGCAATTTCACATTGAAAAATTGAGTGACAGCAATAATGAGCAAGTGGCAAGTCTTGGAAACCAGACTAATTATGCAAATTGTCTTATTTAAAGGAAGGCCATCTATAAGCAAATAGAATAATCCCTCAGCTATGATACAAGAGATGCCGTTTTCCGATAAAATAATATAGATGCCACACATTGTCATCATATTTCTCTTGGTCTCTTTCGTGCAAGTAATATTACCTCGAGACTACCATCCTAGTAGAATGTCTCGCATATTCCACGTCTTTAAAAGCCCCCCCTGAATGAACATGTTTTACACAGTGACATTGTTTGGATGCTTCCAACACTGAAGACAATGTATGCCCACTTAAACAGAGTTTGTGTAAGCAAGGATTAGGTTTGTGTGAGGATTATTGCCTTAACCCTTTGAAGCCTAAGCCTAAAATGGTGCGCCTGGACTTTTTTTTTTTTTCTTATTTTGACAAACTCTTAGAAAATATGTTGTGAGTGAGTCCGTTGGCCCATTTTCCAGTTTTTTTTTTTTTTTTATTACCCAGATCTTTCAAAATCTAGCATTCATTTAAGATTTACTGCATGTTCTAATTTTGCTAAAATGGCTTCTTCTGCAGCGTCTAATACAGGCATGAGTGAAATGACTGTAATGACCTCATAAAACCTATAAAGCACAACGTCTCAAGTTTCAGAAACCACCAATTTGTCACAAAATCTGTAAAACCCAAGTGATAGCCAAAGAATTAAAAATCCGTTAGTCTTTCCATTGAACAACTTCAAACTGTACTCCATCACAAACACTCCATTTGTTTACACACCAAACCAAAACCTAAATGAAACCATCACTCAGGTTTTTAAGGATTCCACACAGCCAACAAACACAGAAACAGCTTCATTGTTTCTTACTCCTGCAGCTGCGTGGAATCCCGAAAAAACCCAAGTGACACTTTTGTTTAGGTTTCAGTTTGGTACGCAAGCAAATGGAGTGTTTGTGGTGGAGTACATTTCGAAATTGTTCACCTTGAGGGAAGTGATTCAGGTGGAAAATCACAGAAAGACTAACGGATTCACGATACTTAGGCTATCACTCAGGTTTTACAGATATGATGAACAATTGGTAATGAACGTCATACGCAGCTTTAATGCAAGTACAAATCTGACTTTTAACCATTTTTCCAAATTAAATGTATTAGTTTAAACACCATAAATGAGTGTCAGGGTTGCGTCTCATTTCTGAAATGCAGTGAGCTCAGTAAAAGTGTTTGTCTGAAACAGAGAGAAAGGAAACAGCCGAGTCTAAGCCTTATTTCAACACCTACTGCAGAGCAGCAGCTCTTTTCTGTACCTGTATAAAAGGTTGGTAACAGTTTATTTCTAGCGTCAGCTGCTTTGGGAGTTTGTTTAAACTGTATAAGCATTCAGCGTTATTTCCCTTGTTCTTTTCACTGACACTCAAAAGTTTACCACAAGTCCATTTTAAGTGTTTGTATCAGAATGGAAGCAGGGAAGTTTTGAAGGACAAATAACTTTCTTAAGACTGATCAATTTTGAACAAGTATACAACGTGTAACAAGGGAGCTGCTCATTGCATTCTTTAACTGTTTGGCCAAAACAGTGTCAACTGTGTTTTTTATTTACTTATTTTTATTTTAATTCTGATAATCATGGTTCTATACACTTCTTGCAGAATACTTGGTCTAATACAAAAATAGCCTATAAAATATAATGGATTTAACTAAACAAATAAGTAAAAGCCTCCCATTGGATAATTACTTAATTTAATATATTTGAGCTACAACAAGTTCTTTAACCCTTTAACTGATGCAGTGAGTAGCTTCTCATTTCTAAAACATCCTTCAGTTTAATAAAGAGCCTAGTACCTACAGTACCAGCCTGTGGGGTCAGTGCTATGATCTGAGGTTCAGCCGGTCAGGTCTATTTTAGCTTTTAGGTTCAATGGGTTTTGTTTGTCCATCAAATGAGGTCAGAATGAAGATACTGAACGATCAGATCTGAACATTCGTGGATAGTTTCTTCCTTAATGACGCAGACATAGTAGAAGACGACAAAACCAGGATTCATCAGGATCAGATTGTTAAAGAGTGGTTCAAGGATCATGAAAAACCACTTGTCTCACATGGATTGGCCTCCACAGAGTCCAGACCTGAACCCCACTGAGAAGATTTGGAACGAGATGGAGATTTTACTAAGTGGTCACACTCTCCCATCATCAGTACAAGACCTTGGCCAAAATGGAATGGAATTTGGGATGGAAATATATGCTATATTTATTGTGTTAATAGTATATGTGTTGATTGGTATAAACGATGCCAAGACAAACACATCCTCTAATTGAAGTTAAGGCCGTTCCATGACTATGACTTAGTTTTTTGGCCAGGGAGTATGTTTGTTTCGGTCTAATGCACCTAAATCTTGCTTCTGTTGAACTTTTTAGTTATTTTATAATTTCCTGTGAATAGGTCAGTGCGTAACATGTAGTGACATCTAGCAATCGATGCAGACTGGAGCCAACTGGCACAATGTGGGGGAAAAAAAGAACATTTTCTGGGAGTGCATCATGGCGGATTGAAAAACCAACAGGTTATGCACCATGAAAACATAATTATGTATAATATATTCAGTTTTCGCATTACGAAAATAGCTTAAATCTCCGAAAAGCTAGTTTTCTATGGTGTAAAGTACATGTATCAGTCACTGTTCTGGGTGCATAACGCGTATGATTATTGCACTGCAAATGGAGTTAAGTTAAGGAGTTAAGTTAACCTCCTGAGACTCAGCAATGCGTGTTTGTCCTCCACAGTGGACGAGAGTTTCACTGCTTTACTTAAAAAAATAAATACAAAAACACTGTCCTCTGGCAAATGCATTTAATTAGAAAAAAAAAAAAACAACTATAGAAAATGTGTCTGGAACCACTGTTGCATTAAGGTGTTTCCAATTAAGGCAATTATTTAATGTAAAAAAAAAAAAAGCCTAAACTTACTCTCTTGGGTCTAAGGAGGTTAATTTGTCCCAGTGACAAAATATACGGTAGGTCTAAGTTTTCCAGAGAACAGGTTTGTCTGAATCTCTCACAGATGTAACGAATTATGCAACACATTTAGTCATTTCTTCATTTGTGCATGACCAGTCACCACCTGTCGTCCAATTACGGCCGCCATTTGTGACGCAAGTTGAAAAGCTCCTCTTGTACAGCAAAAAAAACAGTGAAAATGTAAATATGTTACCATTAATAGCAATCGAGCCAAAGGGGCTTTTCTCTCAGGTTATAATGGCAGCTTATATGCGTAATGGATAGTGGATAATTGCGTGTGACATGGCTGCATCTAAAGTACTTGTAATCATAGTTAAGAATGCTTCTCCAGCTTTTCATGTGCTCTCCAGTTGTCTAGAAAATATTGTTCTTTCTTCTGAAGTAACGTACAGTGGGCGCACAAGAAAAATACAGTGGGTTTAAAAAAAAAAAGAATTAATTAAAAGTCACGTCTGTACTACCTGTCAAGAATTTATTTATTTTTTTGTCTTCAGAATTAATAAGACAGATGACATTAAGGCCATTAACACTTTCATGGTGTTTATAATGTTCTACCTCAAATAGAATTGATCGCTGCCTTAATGGAGAGACCTCTAATTTGTTTCATGATGCGAAGATCAACGTTTTAAAAGCCCTGTGTATATTAAGCTTGTAAAATATCCTAATATATTAACCAAACCACAGTAAGTGTTCTCCTGAGTGGGGAGGAGTTCAATAAAATTGCTACCAGAGGCTTTGAGAAATGGATGATAACAGATTGTTTTCGTCCATTGGATAAAAACAGCGGGCCAAAAGTGGCAGACGGGTTCATTATCAGACGTCAGCCTGATGTACAATGACTGAGAGAGACAATAAGTCGCCTTTGGTCTGCCTCCTCTCTCCTCCCCAACAGCAGATCTCCATCTCACAAACCATCTGCCGTGGAATGTGTAATCTGTAGGCAGGCGACATGCAAAACAGACGGACCAGACCTGAGTCAGACACTTGCTGCTCGGTTCATTTCTGCGCTTTCCCTGGCATCTAAAAGCACCTCGCGTTGTGTTCTAACATTGAGATTGATGGAAATGGTTTCCCTGCAACCTCTAAGTGGATGAACAGCTCATAAAAAATGGATGAAAATCTGGAGAGGAACTTTACATTTTCCAAAAGAGTGAGAAACAGAGTTGACGTCCATGCGCAACTATGGGTGTCTTAAATAGTAACTTTAACTCTTTAAACCCTAAGCCTAAAATGGTCCACCTGGACTTTTCTTTTTTTTCTTATTTTGACTAAAAGGTTAGAAAATATCCTGTGAGCGAGTCTGTCCATTTTTCCAGAGCACTTTGTTTCCTCAGATATTTCAAACATTATTTACAATTTACTGCATGTTATAATTCTGCTGAAATGGCTTCTTCTCCAGCTTCTAGTACAGGTGTGAGTGAAATTACTGTAAAGTAAAACTATAAAACACAACCTCTCAGGTTTCAGAAATTGTTGGA
This sequence comes from Ostorhinchus cyanosoma, assembly GCA_029814465.1. Taxonomy (NCBI): domain Eukaryota; kingdom Metazoa; phylum Chordata; class Actinopteri; order Kurtiformes; family Apogonidae; genus Ostorhinchus; species Ostorhinchus cyanosoma. The sequence goes on along the minus strand of JAPTYQ010000013.1, from coordinate 12,498,519 downwards.
ATTTTTCCAATTGCACAAAAAGTGAAAGAGCTACAGCCATCCAAACTGCATATACACAGGGTGTGTCAGCGATGACGCATCTGCTTTTAAAGAGTTACTGAGCCTCCATCAAACATCCAAAAACTTAGATTTTAAAATATAAAATATACCGAATTTCATAGAAGCTTTTGGCTATTTTTACGAAGAACTCGCTGTTACACAAGCACAGAAGCCATTTTAGAATGAAGTACTTCTGAATATCATTTCCTTTCTCTCTGTAATTATCAAGAAATCCTGCACTGATCAGAAATGAATAACACTGAAATACGATTCAAACTTTCTAAAGACTCAATTTATTCAGGAAAAACTAAGAAATGGGCTGCGATGGGCTCCATGATCACATTTGTATTCATTAGTAATGAGTAGAATTATTTCTTAGTGAATACCTAAAACACACACTGTGAATTTATATATATTTAAGCAAAGATAATGAATCGTTAGGTCAGTAGAACATATGTTCGCCCTGTATTCGGTTTCAGCAAATATTACAAATTCAACTTTGAGACCTCAGTGAAGTGTTTTGAGGACGGTAGTTGTTCATCAATCTCAGCTAGACACTGCACGGATGTGAACAGAGACTACAGAAAAAGGGTTATTACAGCAAATCCTTTTACTGTGAGAGGAGACATAATGGAAGCCCATTTGCGGTCAATAGCTCTTTCACTGCCTTGTCTACTGTAAGATCCGGACTCATCACACACATAGACACGTCGTATACGCTCAAAAATACCCAATTGATTATTCAAACTTCATGCTGAGAGGATGTTTAATAATGGCCGGTAACAAATGCTGTCATCTATACGCACACTAGCTGATGATTATTACCAAAATGAAATCATATCAAGCAGTGGAATAGGTCTGCTCTTGCAAAATGACCTATTGCGCAAAATGTAATATGATTTGGATGCTTTTTAGGTGGTGGCTAACCTAAAAAGAGAGTAGTAAATGGAACAATAAACGTTCAGCTCTGATTTAACGTCATCATAAAGTCAATTGCAGCGCTATCGCAGCCACTTCCCAGCATTTGAAGAATCTATTTCTCACTGTATTGTTTATGAACGAGGACGTCACCTTTGTTTTTGTCTGTTTGGGTTCTTTTCATTTTTGTGCAACCTCCGCTTTGAAAAGGTGCCATGCAAACAAAGCTTGACTGCCTTCCTCACAGAACAGCAGGTGCTACATCTATAGGCATCAATATGCATGAATATCTGCAAATGTGTGCGTGCAGATGCCAATTCTCACAGCTGGAGAAGACGAGAGGACAGGAGTGTTCGTCCATTGGGAAATTATGGAGTTGCAGCTGGCATTCTGCATTGATGGTCATCCTGAAGGGGAAAATGTAGAAAAACACAGAAGAGAATCAGACGACTGGCTTCCTTGAACACATTAAAACAACTCAAACGGCCTCAGAACCACATGGTGGGAATGTACGGTTTTCATCATTGTTCATATCAAATGTTGAACTTTTGCACTGTAGTGTATGAAGTGCAGGCTCGGAACCAGATGGTGCCAGATCACACTCGGTTGCTTTGATGATATGTGAAATCCTTCAAAATGACGGAGCTGTTTAATCATCAGCATCACATGTGGGTTTTTTTTTTTTTTTTTTTTTTTTTTTTTTTTTTGTGACGACCCCATTGACTTACACAGGGTGTTTACTCAACTCATGACACTGGTCTACAAGTAAAATTCTTTCAGAGTAAAATTCGAGTCACTAAATAAAAAGTCCAAAGTGCTTGTTTTTAAGATATAGTCTTGGGCTAAAATGTGACATTCTGAGAATTAATGAGAGAATGGGTTTTATTCAACAGGAATGTTTGTCTCAGAGCAACCAGATCTACTTCAAAACAGTGTCTGTCCATCGCAATACATTCACTTTTCAGGTTCTCTCTAGTGGGACATTTATAAGTCCATTGTAGAAAAGTATAAATGTAATTTTATACTTGCATGCCTACTTGTTTTGGTTGAGATTGTACCTGTTGTGTGTCATAGAAAAGGTCATTTTAATATATGTGTAAATGAATGAATGCATAATTTGCTGTAAATTATGTTTTACCAACAGAAACATTTTCAAAACTTATGAAAATTACTAAAGTGCATGTATATCGCACAAACAAGTTTGACTAGAATCATTCCGGTACTGACTGGTTAGTGAAATCATTACGGTTTTTTTATTTGCTTTCCTCATGTGTTTCTTATCTTACAAGACTATGTGGCTTTGAGCATACTCCGAAATTCGACTGAGAGTAACTTTTTTCCATACTTTATTAACCCTTTAAACCCTAAATCTAAAACGGTTCATCTTTTTT
>JAPTYQ010000013.1:12404280-12415346 GCA_029814465.1 Ostorhinchus cyanosoma | reverse complement strand
GGCTGGCGATACAGAAAAGAAGGATGGTTAAATGGATGGATGGACTGAGAGATAGGGGCACTCAGATGACAAAGAAGATGAAATGTAGGCTCTGTATGGACATGTGGGTGAAGCACAATGAAGACCAGTTTGACCTGCGCTGAAATGACAGCTGCTGAGTTAAGTGAAGGATTTCAGCTTTCAATATGTCCATTCAAACCTCCTTCCAGACCATTTTAGATTCTTATTGTTGTCTGTAATGTTTGGTCCACACCACATAGGGACGGGCTTTCCCACTATCCTTCCAGCTTTATCCTATATATGATCATTGCTTTGGGGGAAGGGTTTTAACCCATAAAGACCCAGTACTAGTTCTGTGGTAGTTCCCAACTGATTTTTTTTTTTCCCTCTATATTTAACATTTCTTTAGTGGTTTGTCACCATTTATTACAAAGTAATCCTCTGTATTTTTCCAGTAAAAGTCAGGTATTTTCTAATAACCAATGTAGCGATCACGTGTATGTTCATAAAAGCTCAGATTAAAGTTGAGGGTTAATTCAAAAAGGAGAACTAAAAAAAAACTAGAAAAGCAGTCGGAGAGCGCAGATCACCCCCCCCCCTCAACATTTCTTGAAAATTTCATCAAAATCTTTCCATAACTTTTTGAGTTACATGAACACAAAAGTGTCTCCTTCCACTGTCACTGATCAAACTCTGTGGTTTTTACTGGTGAATCAATGTTGTAGAAGATGACGGTGTTTCCATAAATGATGACCATGAAAAGAAGACAATCTGTATTTTTAGATCAATTATTTACATACATTGATAGGACTAGTGGATCAACAGGCATTAAACGGTTTAGAGTAGATGGTTTTGGTCACTGGTGGAGGTTTGGGTCTTTATGGGTTAAAGGACAAAACAAAATGGAGGCATGTTCATTTGATTTAATGATTCTGCAGCAAACATGGACAGGATGAGCTGATGCGGAGGTTGTTACAGGAGAGAAAGGGTGTCTGGTCTGTTCGTGTGGACCTGCTGCCATGGCGACCTTAGACAGACAGATGTATAGATCGCCTTTTAACTGTATTCCACTGGAGCTCTTTTTTTTTTTTTTTCTTTTTTACACAGTAGCTGTTCTTTAACAAGCACAGAAACACGGCTAGTTGTCTTAGACCTGCTGATAGACACCAACTGAGAATTTGAGTGGATTGCTTTAGAACACGGAACAGAAAATCCAGCACAGAAACGCACAAAATATACAACAAATGAGCTTTGAAACAATATTAGGCTACGTTCAGACCACAGGTCTTAATGCACAATTCGGATTTTTTCGTGAAATTCAATTTTTTTTTTCTGTGCTCGTTCATGTTACACATTAAATGCGACTTCTATCAGTTTCGAGTATGAACCGAACGCGACCCCGAAGTGACCCGCATGCGCAAAAGAGGTCCTGACATAATGCGTGACCATGCAGGCACGCACTGTTTTTACAGCGAGGTTATTATCACTAACGAAAACTATCGAAATGATGAAAACTAGAATTGAAAAAAACATTCACGTTAACTGAAATAAATAAAAACTTGTTTAAAGAAAAAATAACTGAAACTACATTGTGTACTTACAAAACTGACTAAACCGTATAAAATAATGGATAAAATTCCCTTCGTTCTGGTCTTTGTAAATGTAAGATTGATATGAAATTGATTTATTTCGTGCAAGCAATTTTAGCTGGCGGCCCCAAATGGCACTTCACAGTCCGTCACTCGTCATTTAGAGTCGGTTTCTCATCCCCGCTCTACCTGACAACATGGAGACTAAAGTTCGGAGGAAGCAGCAGAGAAAAAAAAAACTAATAAAAAGTGAGCAAACTCGCTAAAGTCAAAATGAAATAAAACTAAATTATAATGAAAAAACCCAAACTATTATAAACCTTGGTTTATGGAAGTAAATATATATTTTCCTGACGCTGCTCCTCCTGGGACGCAGAATTGTAGCGTTTTGTTGCATTTCAATGACGTAAAGGTCAAATAAATGCAACCTGGCCGTTCAGACTGAAGTCGCATTGCAAAATATCCGATACGTATCGGATTTAGGACACGTATGAAAGTGTCCTGGGTCAGATTTGTGCTGTTCAAACTGTCTTTAACAGATCAGATACAGGTCACATATGAGCAGAACATTCAGATTTGCTCCACATTTGCCTGCAGTCTGAACGTAGCCCAAACTGATATTTACTCTAGGTCCCGATTTCACAAAGCAAAGCATTAGCAGCTTAAGTCACTTTTATTTACATGTATTGTTTTTTTTTTTTTAGTTGTAGGTGCAAGCCAGCATCTATTCTAGCATCAAAGTCAATAATTTGTGGGTCAGTGCTCCAAGCAGCAGGTGGCAAGAGTAAAATACACTTTAAAAAAAAAAAAAGAAAATCTATTAAAGCAATAAAATGCTGAGGCAACGTTTTGCTGGGAGCGTGGGTCATTTTGTTCCTGAGTATGTCTCATCATAGTCCAACATACACGATGCTGTGCTATGACTTGCTAGCCACATTGCCATAACATGTGCTCATTGCTTCCAGTTCAGTTCACATAAAAATAAGACTTGCGTAAAAGCTCGATTAGATTCAATCACTGAAGCCGATGGATTCTAAATGGTCTAATGCGACAAGCAACGAGATAAAGATTAAGAGAATGATATCAGAGACAAAACGTACTCTTAAATCATACACAAAGTGAAAGTCAACATCAGACTTTGGCTTTTTTAAGGGTGTAATACATGAGCAATTTCATCACCATCTTTTTTTTTTTTGTGTGTCAAAGTAAAAAGCTGAATTGTCAGAAGAAAAAAATCTATTTACATGATTCCCTTATGAGTTTCGGCCTAATTTCCCAAAATCCTTGCAGCCTTAAAATAGTTCCAATGACCTAAGGTTATCTATCAGCATTTTCTTTGCCAGTTTTTTTTTTCCCATTTAAGAGGATAAATGAGCAATCCGTCAAAACCATCTGCAATGATCTGACACCTAATTGATCCCTGTCCTGTTTTCTGTTATCGGAGCAAAGGTCAGGATTAGCAGCTGTGGAGCAGGTAGGAGGTAAATGCTCTGTGCCAAGTCGACATTAGCAGGGTTGGTACTTGACTAAATGAAGGCTTGAACCTTAGTCACCTAACTAGATGACCGCCTCCAGCCTTTTGGCATCACCCCACTGATTCACAACACGCTCTGCATTCTGAGCACTGGCCTCTCAGCTGTGAATATTAGTTTCTCAGCGAGTGACCTGAGCTGAAAATCCAGTTACAGCACATATACCCAGTCTTTAATGTGTCCTGAGCGCACCATCAACAACATCAACTCACCCGCTGAAAATTGGACACAGACAGTTTAATTGTCTTGTTGCCGACGTATGTCAAATCAAGCTTTTTTTTTTTAACCTTTTCCCTGCAATTTCTTCTTCTTTTCCTTATTTTTCCAGCTCCATTGACTACCACTGGTTTTGAGAAACCAGGCCTGCAGCAGTAAGCTTTGAATCTTCAAGTAAAGATGTACAAAGAGACACACAAGCAGCCACTGCAATAGGAAAAAAAGGCAAAGGTTTTTTAAAAAAGAGACATGAAACTAAATTATTAATGCACTTGCAGCATTAATCTCAAGGGGAATGAGATGTTTCTTCCACATAGTGCGGAATTAGGTACTTTTTTTTTTCCTTTTTTTTACACATTTTTCAATTTTAAAAGCGTGTAATATTGCAGTTTTTTTTTTTTTTTTTTTCATAGCATATGCTCAGTGCATTTCAAGCCATTGTCTCCATGATAAGAATATGAAGCGTTTAAATTTCAGGTAAAGTTATTGAAAATACATACACCGGTTTAATTGAAAACCTGTCCTCAAGTAATAGCGATGAAGTGTGCTCCCATACATTAAGTAGTGATTGACATATACATGGTCGGTTGTCAAGACAGAAAGAAGTCCAAAGTTTCCTTTTTGAGGAGAGCGTCATGCAAACTGCAGCAGGATAAAGGAGAAGAAGCAAAGCACCCGCCTTCTTTCCAGAATAGTCTCATAGTAGCAGTTTGTTCTTCATCAATCAGTTTTAGGCCATGAAAAACAGGAAAGGGTGTTGCAGCCTTGCATCCATTCAAAGTGCTTGAATTATATACGTTAATGTCTGTTTTTGTTCTTCAAGCGCAGGGTTTTTGTTGTTTTTTTTTTCTTTTTTCTAGGGCAGAGACCTTACAACAACCTCTTTCTTTCTTTTAAGTCCATCCGCCCTCATCAAATTAGGCTGGACTTACAAAACTTCTTTTCTTACACAAACTCTGTCTCAGTACAAGGAAAAAAAAAACTTGAAAAAATAAAGAAAGAAAATAGATTATGTCGAGGTGGCCACTCCTTTTATCACTGGTTCCCTGTTGAGGTACGTGGCCCAGTAGACGAGGTTGAAGGTTCCAAAGAGGACGGGGAACACTATCCGTGACATCTTGTCGATCTTGCTCACGCTGTTGTACGTCTTTTTGGGATCCACCATCTTTGTCTCGGAGGCCCGGAGCTGCACCGACGTTGTGTTGGATATTGTGGAGATTGAAACATCCTTGGTGAGGTTAGGAGTGTAGTTGACACCCGCTGAGGAAACGTTGTTCGGCTTCTTTGACAGCACCATGGGGTCCCGTTTCTGCAGCAAGATTACATTGACCAGAGAATTAGCTTTAAGCCTCGTACAGAAGTAGTTTACTCCGCCATTACCCACACTGTGGCCTGAGATAATCAATGGGTTTCATTCTGTTGGTAATGATTAGAGATTTGTACAGTGGTAAACAATGCTAGCCAAAATGTGAGGCCTTTTGCAATGAATTTCACTCAGCAGCACGATGCCCACAGGTGGTCTGGCATTTAGATTTTTATTCATCATGACTGCAATATGCATGTATTTAGCGCAGGAGCTAACCACACATGACAGGTTTCCTAAACAGAGCGCTTTCTACTCAATGCAGTGAAGTGAAGTTCAACATCCTGATGATTCGTGATGGGATGTGTTCCTTCTGGGATGATCACTTTCTTACTACGCAGAAGATACTAAATACTGACAGCGACTCCTTAAAAATGTAATTCTAGCCTGTCGGTGTGTGGTGCCTTCACAGATCATGTAACAAAACCAAATATTCTTTTTGGAGCTTGATTATCTAATACCCTACTGTTAATGAAATGTCTTGCTTTCCAGTGTGATCTATTCAAGGCATTGATATTCAGACTTTAATGAAATTCAGGGGTGAACAGAAGACAGGGAAGTCCCATTATGAAAATGTTTTGCAGTAATATTAAATATTAGTGAATTGTAACGGATGGGGGGGAAAAAAAACTCTTAAAATTAGGTTAACAATACAAAAGACACGTTTTACTCCATTGAAAAATCCTATTAGATTTAGGTATGCAATTTTTTTTTCTTTCTGTAGGATAATGTAAAGGCACTTTTGAGTTCTCATTAGTACCAAGGGGGAAAATAGAGGTTGAAATTGAAGTGTAATAAAAAAAAAAAAAAAAAAAACATTGAATGGCAGTTGCTGGCTCTGCAAGTCCAATTCACTCCCATTCAAAAACGGTTAAATTCTCTCCAGAAATAAGGAAAGACAGATTTCTAGGAGACATTATGCTTTTATCTAGTTTCTTTGGACCCTGTAATAAATTTCACTGTTAGCGTTTTTTAGATTTTAGGGCTAATAGCGTGTAGCTTGTCAAAGGTGCGACTGGTAGCTGGAAAGACCTAGAGTTTCTGTATATTGAAAATTATACTGTATATAAATTGCTTTCCTGTCAGAAACTCCTGCACTAAACTGTGGGTGTGGTTAAAAAAATTACACCAAAGAAAGAAAAACGTCGAATAATTGCTGTTGCTCAAATGTCAGCTGATCACCTGTTAGCATAGCTTAGCTTCATTAGTTGGCAACTGTATGTGTTAACATTTAGCAACTAGTTGTCATTACAAATAGTACTTGGAGCAACGTAAAAATATCTTATATGAAATTATGCAAGCTTTAAGTCCACATTGGCACACCTCAAAGTCTTGATCTGCCCAAGACACATTTAAAGATGGACCGCCAAGACCAGCATGAGTCCAACAACTATTGACTTAATGTTGTTATTCTATTCTATGGGAGTTATATCCTTTTGGGGTCAAACCATCCGCACAATTACACTTTAAAGTATCTTCACATTGGCTTCATGTGAAAATAATAGTCCAGACCAGTGGTTCTCAAACTTTTTACAGTGGAGTGCCCCCAGAAATACACTTTTTTAACCAAGTGCCCCAACTCTCACTTAAGCATTTTTCATTAAATCAGGTAAAATTAGTTCCTGTGCCAAAGGCGTCTGTTTTTATTTTCAAAACTTTACATGTCGAACTGTGATATAAAGATTTGTTATTTTTAATATAAGTACATTTTGTGTGTAAAAAATTAATTGAGAGGGGAATTTTATACATGTTTGACTCTTTGTCTTTGACTTTATTCTTCTAAAATTATGGGTTCTATCTTGATATTTTTCCACTTAATTCTCATAATGATAAGTGTTTTTATTTTCTTATGTGGCCCTAAAAAGCCGTTCGTACCAAAGCTTAAACAAGATGATTGACAATAAAACTAGGAGTGTCAATTCTACGATATAAATGTATTTCAGCATTAATTCTCTTTATTTTGTATTCAGTACATGATGACTTATTTAATGTATCTTTCCAAGTAAAAAAAGTGAGTTCCCTCTGGGCTTCTTCAAGTAGCCCTAGGGGTATTCGTACCACCATTTGAGAAACACTGGTCCAGACTATGTCCATATCCTCTATCATTAGTCGTCCTGTCTGTCTTGTCATTTTGTCTCCACATGCTGTACCTTAGGGTGCTGTGCCTCCAGGGCCTTCTTTCCATCCCACGCCCAGCTCCTCTTGGTGAAGTAGTTCACTGTGGCAAACTCAATGAGGGCAGAGAACACGAAAGCGTAGCAGACGGCGATGAACCAGTCCATAGCTGTAGCGTAGGCCACTTTAGGGAGAGAGTTCCTGGCACTGATGCTGAGGGTGGTCATGGTCAGCACAGTGGTCACCCCTGGGTCCAAACAAAGGCCATGACAAGTTTAAATTGAGTTTTTTTTTTTTTGTTTTTTTTACAAGCTGCCGGCAACTGAGTAACAGTCTCCCCGCATTCAACAAAGGTGAAGGCTTTAATAACTCTGAACTGCCAGCGACTGCAGAGCTGCTGCTCAGTGGGCAACTGTTATTATCCTCCCTGGTGTTAATGTGCATGACAGGAATATTACCCAGATAAATAAAAAGTCAAACTCAAAAAAAAAAAAAAATGCAAGTATATAAATAAAATAAAAGCTGCTTTACTCACCAAAGACAGTTCTTGCAGGGACTGATTCTCGGTTTAGCCAAAATGACACTTGGGATAGGATTACAGTCATGAAACAGGGCATATACGTCTGGATGACAAAATATCCAATTTTCCTTTTCAGGTAGAAGTGGGCCATCATCACTGTATACTGTCCTGAGGGGAAACAAACAAATAAAAAAGGTATAAAGTTAGATAGCACAGTAAACAAGGCTAGCAGATAGATGTGTCTTAATGATAGAGGAATTTCATGGAATTAGTTTTGGCATGCAGGACATAACAATCATTGCCATCGGAGACTGTTGTGACTCTATCAACAGAAACATGTTTGACAGTATCCAAAATTGCCCCGATGACGCTTTGAGCGACTGCAATCATTTGATAGAACAGGCATAAAGTGCAGTATTACTAGAGAGGTGCTCATAAACTCCGCTAATGTGTCTATCCCGGCTAATGTGTCTCTGCTCATTCTTCTATTCCCATAATGAAATAATCAGAGGTGTCGGGTTTGCAAAATGGAAAGTGGAGGTGGAACTGTTAAAAAAAAAAAGGGGAACATTTCATATTCTGTTGAACATAACGGTGGAATGAACCTGACTGGGAATCCATTATTAAACTGAAAAATGAGAGCAAGGGACGTTAATTATTATGGTCGATAGCGAGAACATGACAATAGATTATTATGCAGTTAATGTCTGCAATTTGACAATGGACGATGACAGGCTGAGGTGAAGTCAGAGCCAGAAAAAGAGTAGAGAGAGAAAGAGAGGGGACACAATATTCAGTTAAACAACTGAAGATTGCATTTGAGGCTTTAAAAAATCCTCTCGCCAGCAGCAGTTTCCAAATGCAGGCACTGGTAAACTATGAAAAAAATCCAATGACTATATTCCACACTCTAAGGCACATGTACACAAGCGGCTCTTTCTCTCACACTCACACACATGCACACATACACACATGCACACACACACACACACACACACACAGTAATACACAAGGCTTTCTCCGGGCAAAATCGGATTTTTGAACCTCCCTAATCCCTGGTTACAATCTGCATCCTGCCATCAGTGAGAGAAAGAGCGGGAGTGAACTAGAAGTGGAGGGGGGGGGGTTGGTGGAAGCTTCCTGTCCTGGGATCCTCCACAGCTCTAAGCCCCGCCCACTCCACCCTGCCAATCCAGGCAGAGACACGCACCAAACACACTCTGAAACACACATATGAAGCATGATTTTGCACTGCTGACACACACACAGACTGACACAGTCTAAGCCACGGAGAGGGACACTCACTGCTGCTAATCACTGGTGGGATGGAGGGGGGCTAACCGTGTGGACATCTTCAGTCTGTGGGGTTTTTTTTTGTGTGTGTATGTGTGTGTGTGCGTGTGTGTTGATTTTTTTTTTTTTGTTTTTATATCCGCTGTTTATGGAATAATCTACCACTCTTTATGGGACTATCTTCTTGCTAAGGATAAAAAGAAGCAATCAGAAAATGTGCTGTGCGCCTCCCTACATCAACTGACAACTGAGGAGTTTATTTTGTAGGCGCCCTGTGCTGAGGGCAAACAATTACACTTCCATTCAACATCCCCATCACCACCGTGCCTTGGTAGTTCTTATCCCAACTTCTCGGCCCTCTGATGCCCCCATGACTCCAGTCCGACAGGCTCCCAAACATCCCTTCAACTTCTACAGCTGTTGGAAATATCCAGACGCCAGGAGCTGCTGTCCTGGGACACCCCAGGGTCACCTTTGCTCTTAATGCATGGCTCCCGACAGGACTGGGGGCAGAGGAATGAGGAGGAACATGTTCCTCTGGTGGATCGTACTACTGTTCTCACAAGGATTTGTTTTGCAAAACGTCCGAGGGGAACTCCCTTTCATGTCTGGGAACAATGCTGCCATGCTGGTCAACTGGTGAGTGCTTAAATAGTTCTGACTCTAACATTTATCACACACTGGCCTAAAGGATGAGAAGACAGCATCAAAATAAGCACTGGAAATTAGTTAAGGTTGATCTTATTAGGCCTGAAAATTCAGCTTCAAAGAGAAAAATAACATTTCAAAGCAAACTACTCTTTCTAAGCCCTAAAACTGTACATTGAACTTTTGCAAGTGGGTCTACTTTTCGAGCTGGGAAGGTGGTGGTGGTGGTGGTGGTGGTGGGCTGGGGTTATTTTAGGAAACGAACTGTTGTCTGAGACGGAAGGAGTGGTATCCTTAAAAGATCTCAAGTGTTTAAGAAACACTTGCAAACTAATCTCCTTTTGCAACACACAGAGCTCCAACTCAGATGGGAGTGTTGTCTAAGATTAGACATGCTAATTAAAGAGCCACCACTTCACATCCATCTCCAGTATTTCCAGTTCTAGAACATCAGTAAGAACGCTCTGTCAGTCACTGGGTGCATTTACATGTACACTAATATTTCACTTTTCCCCTGATATTCCATGCAAACTGTTTACATGGTCAATACATATGAATATTCCATTAATATTCCTGTTTCCATTACTTTTCCACTGGTGGTGCAGTAAGCCTCCATCTTTTGTTCCTTCAAACACCAACAAGGTCAGCTTTCCAATATTTGTTTATGTCAATTAATATCCTCTGTCTTAGTTTTTAACTGTAGGTGTTTTTTCTCCCCCAACAAAACTGTAATATTTGCATCAGAGCATCTATCTCGCATCACAGAGAGGATCTTTGTCTTTACTCCAGGGACTATGTATCGGAACCTATGGTAAAATGTGCAAATTATACAAATATCCCCAATGCACTCTATACATGTTCTAACAATCCTCATAAATCCAAATCATAGACATATCCCACGTGTCTGGATTGGAACATGCTCCATTCAGAAATAAAGACCTAGTTTGGAGTATCCAAGTGGAATATGCTGTTTACATATATTATTGTTTTTGTGCATGTAAATGTACTCAGGGATGACTCCTAGTGAATCTGAAGCCAATATTTACAATAAAATCCCAAGAAAACTCTAAAATGTTGACTTATCAAGGCATGGTCATAATTAACCCTTTAAACCCTCGGCCTAAAATGGTCCACATGGTCTTTTTTTTTTCGTATTTTGACTATGAAAAGTTACAAATGTGCAAATGTTAGTCCAGTCGGCCATTTTTCCAGAGCACTTTTTCCCAGATCTTTGAAAATCTAGCAGTCATTTACAATTCACTGCATATTATAATACTGATAAAATGGGTTCTTCACCAGCTTCTAGTATCTATTTTTTTCCAACTGCACAAACAGTGAAAGAGTTAGAGTCATCCAAATTCCGTGCGCAGGGCGTGTCAGCGATGACACGTCAGGTTTCAAAGAGTTAAACCCACATTACTAACTATATTAAAGTCAATAAACCACTAAATTGATTTGACTTCCTTGCAGTTCATAGCTTTTATGTCTGTATATGTGCCGTACACCTCAATGTAACTCATTTAGAGACCTGCAAGTGAAACAACCCAAGTGTTTTTTTCACTCATACTGTATCCATCATTTTTAATGTTCATCAGACGTCACTACAACACATGAAATCACCGAACGTCAAGGCCTCTTCTGGTAGTTAACAAAACTGAATAGATACATAAAATCAAGCAGCAATGTCAAGAGTCATGGGTGTTTATTATCACTATAATTATCAACCTTTGTATCTCAAACTCAACAACAGGCCATGCAGCTGCAGACAGGAGATGTGTTGTTACTGCTCA
>JAPTYQ010000013.1:12272541-12287357 GCA_029814465.1 Ostorhinchus cyanosoma | reverse complement strand
TTCATACTCTTAATGTTTATAAGATGTCCACTTTGTGTGTGAAAAAATAATTCGACACATCGTAAAGCACTTTAAGGGTTTCATCTGCTTTGTCTTTTATTTGTAAGGTTCCAACCAAGTAGAAACAATGCGAGATGCATCAAAACAACAATAGAGTAAAGGATAAGCAGTCATTAGTTGTCTATAAGTGACTCAGGATGCAATATTTATTCATCATCATAGGTTCATAAACAGCCCAGTTTGTGTATGTGTGGAGATTTTTTTTATGCTTATCACTCTATAGTGACATTTTCTGCAGTTCAGTGGACAATTTTATACACAGAAATTCCAGATTCTGCACATTATCTTCAAAAATATATACATTGATCAAACTAAAAATCACTTGTAACATACAAATTGAGATATACAGCATTTCTGAAAGGTAAAAGTCTAATTAAACACCACATTGTTCGTGTTGGAGAAACTGAATTATGCTTTTTATTTGAGTGAGACAGGTAGCATTTTGGAAATATATCGTCTTCTGCACCTTCTGTATCTCCCACCTGCACTTTCCTGCACATAAAATGGAAATTTACACCGACTCACTCTAGATAGGCAATTAAATTGTAGCTTGTATCCTTGTAAAACTAACAGATGTCTTGTTCTGTAATACACGACTCCGTCAGCCTCCGACAAAACACTCACCTCCAGTCAAATAGCAAAGCCTTTCGCGGCATAAGAATGAGTCTGCCTCGCTGAAAATCTGCAGCATCTGACAGAGGCACCCATTGTTTCTTTATATAACACCTTTTTATAGCACCTATTTACCTTGAAATGATGTTGCCAAGTAACAACATCCTTGTGATGTGTTGTGAGTGTGTGTTTGTGTGTGTGTGTGTGTACTAATGTGGGTGGCTGTGTGCATATGTTAGAGCTTGCAAGTGTATGTGGCAGTGATGGATGTTCTCAAATGCCATTATGGGCACTAAAAGTGGGTTTCTAACCGCACCTAGGCAAATGATTTCAAGTTCTCTTTAGCCTCATGCAGGTCTGCTGCTGTGAAAGGCACACGGCCAGGAACCCGTATATCACTGTTACACATTAATCCTTAATGCTGCTGATGTCCACTGCACTATAAAAAGCAAGGCATAAACACTGTTTGAAGCAATGATGCAGGATAGTGCAACAAAGACAGCTTTCCCATCTCATGTCTTTTTCATCATTTTTCTCTCTAACCTCTTTCACCCTCCTTTTCCCTCTCTGCCTCTCCCTCTCAGTATGAGCTGCTTAACTGATACATGTACTACAGTAATCCCTTCTTAGCGAATGGGATTAATATTTAATTCAAGAAGAGCCTTTTATCAATACCTCGCCGTGCATTCATTGTTCACTCTGTTTAGGGGTGGTTTTACCCAGCTTTAAGCAATTTGAAGGAATGGTAAGTGTATTAATTTAATAGATCGGACAGATATGAACGTAGAAAGGTGGTCCGCACACATCATTCATTTTAGAAAATATGAAAAGTATCTGCAGTGCTGGTGCAAGGCGGTAGCATTAAAAAATAAAAACAACTCTGCAGCTTTTATATATATATATATAAAAAAATCTATCTGTAATGTCTTTGAAAATGAACTGCACCTAAACAAAACTTTAAATTCAATCTGTACTGTTGCTTTATCCTGTTTTTACTTTATCCTTGAAACTCCAATACTTGTATTCATAAAGGTACCGAGAGCTTATTTCCCGCAGTGATCTAGGCTACTGCAGAGCTGATCCAGGATTAGCCCAAAGGCAAGAACACATGACAGAATCAACTCTGAGGTAAAAATGAGGTAAGAGTACAAACCTGTGTTGGGATTCATTCACCGGGCTCAACCTTCCACAGGATCCCTCGGGTCTATGTGAACCTATGTGAAATCTGGCCCAAACCAAGGCCGGATCAATAAAGCCCACGTCTGTCCTTCCCTTCAACAACTCCTGACTCGTGCTCCAGACTCAGCAGTGAGAATTCTCTTTATAGACCTCTGTCCTGGACTTACACTCTTTCCTCAATAGAAAACAAAGCTACTGACAACTCTGGTAAAGACTGACATTAACAACAGTAGGTGTCACAAATGGAGGGGGTCAACATCAGGACCAGTGATCCTAGCAACACAGAAACCTTACTAGACTAAACAAAGCAGCATTTGGAAATTGATTTATCACCATTATCCTCTCCATTTTACATTTTTTGTCAGTGAAAATCAGGTATTTTTCTATATTTATTTAATAGATCATGTACTTTAATCAACATGTTGATATTACGTTTGAGGGTTATTACACAAAAAACCGAGAAAACTTGAGAAAAAGTGACATTTTCAGTAAAATATATAATTAACTCAACATAATCCAAGTGTCTCCATCCAACTCCACGGGGAATCAATGTTGTAGAAGTATGTACATTTCAATTTTTTTTGTTGTTGTTCATTTTCAGTGTATTGTACTGTTAAATAAGACTATTTTGGAGGATGAATCTGCATCACTCTCTCTATTTCTGCTATTGTTCCCTTTCTCTATGTGTTATCATTGGGTGAGGTTAGTATTTTGTAGTAAATCCTCAAAATTTGATGTGTTGCAAATGTTTTTTTTTAAATTTATATTTGATATGCAAAAACATCTCCAGAGGAAACACTACCTTGATTACATGCATTTATTTTTCTTACAAAGAACAAAGGATTTTAAACAACATGTTGTCCATCCTTGCTTCGTATATACAAATTGTGTGTATTTGTCTTTGTACAAAATGCTGTGAAACATAAATGCTGGTCACTTTAATGTTGCTCAAGTTTGAATGTTATCAACCTTTGTACAGCAAATCAGTATTAAATCCTTCAGTCTTTTACTGCAGGAAAGGTGACTTTGGCAGTAAAAGTTTGCAAAATAATAAAATGAGCCAAGTAACGAAACAAAGTCCTGGCCACAAATGTCATTCTGTTATGGATCAACCTGATGCTTAAGGACAGGACATGAACTTTTATAAACCAACCAACTCTGATACCCTGTACTGTCGAGTTGCATTCGGCCAAATGGGTCAAAGTTTTGTTTTGTTTTATGAAAGTGAGCTGTTAATGTTGGCCAGATATTGCAGAGTGCAAAACCCCAGTGTATTCAGAACCAATAGCAAAAGCAAACATGAGCAAAGGAGCTTCAGGGTCTGTTTGGGAGACGACTACATGCAAAATAAAATATTTCTTTAGGATTTTAGAAGCTGCAGGACTATAGTACATAGAAAAGTTGTATTTATTGAAAGCCTACAATACACTCTACCCAGAGAGGTCTTATACTCATAAAGTATCCATTTAGTTAAGGAAATACATGCTTATTTGCATCTCATTTATCTGCAAACGACTGGAGAATTGCACTGCGAGCATTTCTGGTAGGCTTTGGCTCTACCTAGTGGCTCAATTCATAGCACATCCACGGTTCAATTATACACAGGTTTAAAGAGCATTTGCGTCATCATCTCAACCCCTTGTAATGTGTCGATACGAATTTCGAGTCAGCCAATCGGATACAAGTAATCCCGCCTTCAAAATAAAATGTTTGCAGTGCGACGAGTTGATATTGACGCGATAACAGCGGTAAATAAAGATAAAGAAATGATTAAAGTACCCCCCCACCAAAAAAACTTTGACACAAATCTATCACAATTCAACATTTATCTGTTTTATTAAGAAACAAACAAATAAACAATGCATCAAAAAATAAGAATAGAGCAATTATATGATTACACAAAGTACAATAAAAAATAGCATTTAGAGTTAACAAATAAAATAAGATAACTAATTATGTAACTGAAAGTGGAATAAAATTAAACAAACAAATATGAAAGAATGAATAAGTAAGCTCACAAAAACTGCAAGTGTCTGATATTCAAGTAAACATGTTCGTAGTCGCTTTTATTTTTTGAATATGTAACCGGAAGTAGTATGTCATGTTTGTAGCTTCACTTGTTGGTGTCGGTTTAAGCAACAGCAGTATTTTTCGGAGCATTGTACATTGCAGCCATTTCTTTCATCGCTGGCTTTCTTGTTTACAGCGGCGCTTCAAAAACACAATCTCCTGTCCGTAAGGGTTCCCCCTGAGAAATAACAAGTTAGATTTTCCTCCTGTTTTCTGGCTGGCTCAGTTGCCAGCTGAATCTCGTGGGGATGGACCCAGCAAGTCGATACCAAGTGGTGAGTGTGGGCAGACGGGATCAAAACACCGTTTATTCGCTCGGCCTGTCCGTCATACGAAACAAGGCCTACGTGCAATTAAACGAGTCTCAAAAATGTTCCTGTTTGCTCATACGTTCATTTAATGCGTAGACACAAAAGTAAAACACAAGTGTCTCCTTAACTATCATTCTTTTCGTGTTTAGGCTTATTTTTTCCGGATTGATTTCTTTGGACAGTTAGCTAGTTCATCAGTCACTTCCGCATTGGCTAAGCTAACAGTAGCTAACTAGCAAAAGATAACTGTAGCAGGCCGTGAAAATTAACCACCTATTAAATTGTTTTTCTTTGTTAGTAACTCGGAACACATTTTACATGTATTTATAACAGAACTCCACGTTACCCTACATAACCGCGAATGAAGTAGGTCGACTGTTGGCATAATAATGTGTTGTTAACGCTAGCTTGAGGATTTATAAACCAGTTTTACGTATTGTAGTTTAACATTTAATATGTCATTACATGAAGCATGTTAGCTCGTTGAAAGGGTAAATATATTTCCTTCACATACGTCCAAAGGGTATGTTGGTACTACCGTCAGTACAAATAGTGCTTTCTGGTAAATATAGTGAGAGTTCAAAGGTCAATAGTCGTTTAATATTAATAGTTACCTTCTATTTTCATGTTATTTGAATAAACTAGTGCCTTTACTATACTGGTATTTGCTAATGCTGATCGTGCTTCAGCCTTTGTTTCTGTTCTAACAGTGTAACCTGGCCCTCGAAGTAATAAGAGCCTGTGAAATTTTGAAAGCACTCAAGAACACTGGAAGATAAAGTCTGCTTTGTGTTCTGATCCATGTGGTTCTGGCTTCATGTGTGATAATCCCACAGGGTTCAAGTTGAGCCAAAGTAAATTAGAGTTTTGTTTTAACTTTGCAACCCTATCCTGGAACAGGTCTGTTTTTGGATGATACCGTTTAAAGGACTGTTCAGGTACTTTCCCTTTTAAGGATATATAAGTAATATTTAAGGGTATTTACAAGGTTATTTTTTCTGTTAGGTCACCAAACCACTATATTTTTTAATGTCTCCACACCCTCTGAATTTTTACAGTATTAGATTCACAGTTTTACAACTTGAACTGGTGAACTTGAGACACAATTCTTGAGGTGGTTGTTCAAAGTTGCTACAGACATGAATAAACCTTTAAACCATGCCACAAAACTCAAATATAGACCCTTTTGGTTCTTAAGACCTGTACATGAACACCCTAAATAATGCCACGAGTATGTGGATTTATGAGTTTTGGTTATATTTGGACACACGGCAGCTTGTGGCTGTGTTGTTAAGATCTTATGTAATCCCCTGTGCGCGGGGGTGCGTTATGCTTTGTCCTTGATTCTGAGCCAGTCATCAGCCACTCATTCACTCAATGCCTTGTACATCGACCCTGCTCTAGGAGTTTTACAGGCTTGTTTATCTGAGCAGTGGCAAATAAATTTCCTCTTAATTATGACAAAAATAGCCAACTGTTTGATTAAAATCACAAGAGCGTTAAAGACGCGGCAAAGGGAGCTTCCTTGTTTCAGATGCGTTTACCATAAAAACGCAACTGAATTTGAAAGTTCATTTTGCATGTTTGCTAGATGAACCAGGAAAGTGAAACTAACGTACCCTCGAGCAGTTAAGGCACCGCATTGTAAGCTTTTCAAAAGATATAAAAAGATACAGCCCTCGTCCACATCTTGATATGCGAACCCTTGAAGTTTTGTAGCGTTTTTCTGCAGGGCAACAGTTCATTGCATCTTATTATAGTTCTTATGTCAGCTCTCTGTTGTCCTCTAACAACCATCACATGTTTTTCTAGGTTGGTGGTAAAATCTTACTGGAAATGAGTTAAACTTGAACAGTGACAGTGTGGTTTGTGCAGTCAGTATCACAGACGAGTGGTAGTAGAATAATTGTTACTCAGTTAGTTCAGTGTTATTGTGATTCAAGAAGTCAGATTTGCATTGTGTGTGCACCAGTGCAGCTGTCTGTTAACTTCCTCAAGGGCACCTTGATGAAGTCACTGAGAAGGTGCAAAGAGCTCACTCCTTTACCCACCATCCCCCATCTTGCCAACATGTTCCCATCAGCCCTCTGTAATTTCAGAGGGCGTTTGGCGCTTTGGTCTGAAGAAAATTGATGTAATGAAGCCTGTAAATGGCTCTGTCAGCTGTGGCGGGAGCGCTCATTAACTGATTACATGTGTATCACTTTTCCATAGACCTTCCTGTGTTGTCGTGCCGATGTTGTCACAGACATTCTGTTGAGGGCAAAAGCTGCACTAACCTTGTACAACAGGCATATCCTATCAGTTATGGAGCATTAAATGCATATGCAATTCCAGCGTTAACATACAGAACTGATTTATAATCCTTGCTTTTTGAAACTCGTTCATCATCTGCCTCATTAAATTGTTTCTATACTTAGTTGCATATTTTCCATTTTTGAAGTGCAGCATAATCAAATGTTTATGCCAACAAACTAAAACTGACAAACCAGTTATGCAGTCATTGGCATTGAAGATGATAGGGCAAGAAACATAAATATTATTGAAATCATGACATGGTAGCAATGCAATATTTAGATTAAGATACAATGCTGGGAAGTTAAACCACTAACAAAAAGCAATTTGCTGTTAGGTTTTTTTTTAAACATATTACCATCCTTGCTAAAATCCTTTCTCATCTGTCAAAATAAATGAAATAAGGTAATAACTTTGTGCATGTTGTTTAGCCTCATAATGTAGATGACGATGATGCAAGTAACCACTGACAGCTTTTTCTTGTTTAGCACACTGTTTGCTGTAGAAAGGTTTCAGCTATTGACCCGTTTTCCGCGATGGTGAACTGCCCTACAAACAGTGGTATCTACATTACATGCTCCCGTTCTTAACTTTAGAAGGCTGCCTGCTGCCCTAGAAGAAAACGCAAGATTGATGCCAGTTCTTGAGGTCTCAAACCGTGTGAATGTTCCTCCAAGAAGCCACAGTTTTGGCTCTTATCTGCTGACCAGCTTGTTCCGTTTCTTCTTACCCTGCCTCGTCTTCTCCTCCAGCTGCACAATGAGGATGACTCTTCAGAGGCCTCCACCAGTGATCAGCAGCCATGTACTTCAACCACAGCGCAGCCCAGCACCTCCCAAGACCAGGCCAACCCTGGCCCAGTTGCAGCATCAGGGGAGGCATCGGGATCGACGACACAGGCTGAGGCACCTCCACCTCCTTATGCCTCTATTGACTTGGGAGCAACTGCATCGGCACCTGGTATGAAAAGTAGTATTAATAACAGCAATTCAGCGGCTTAATTTTTCCTTGTTGTGGTTGCAATCTTTTATAAATGGCAAGAGGATTACATCACATGTCTGTTTTGTGGCAACTAATAGAGGGCCCATAGTGGTGAGTCAGTACAGATTTCTGTGGCGGCGTTACCACTCTGTTGATGGCTAAACAAGCTGTGCTCTCCTCTGTCTGTAAGCTATAATTGTATTTTCCCTCCTACAGAAACCAGTTTCCAAGGTGACTTCCCAGTGCCTCCGCCCTACAGCGTCGCCACCTCACTGCCCACTTACGATGAAGCTGAGAAAGCCAAAGCTGCCGCCATGGCTGCTTCAACTGTGGATGTGATACCAAGGGTGAGGAATATGCATCATCAAAGTTACCAGTCACTATATCACACCACTTGCGTTTTGCAATAATCACAACAACAAATAATTTCCCTGCATTTAGTAATAAATCACATATTTTGTGTTCTTCGATGGCTGCTTCTGTACTCTGCACATTGTGTCATATTGTATGAGTACTTCCAGCAACGCCTGGGTATGGAATTTCTCTGAGTGCGGTCAAACCTGTTTTGGAGGTCATCTGTTGGCTTTGTTTAGTACACGTTTAGTTCTACTAGTTCTTCCTTCTCGAGTAAACATATGGTTTGTGTTTGTATATAGGATGATGAATTCCCTCCCAGAGATGATTTCAGTGATGCTGACCAACTACGAGTTGGAAATGATGGAATCTTCATGCTGGCCTTTTTCAGTAAGTCCGCTTCAATTTCACAATTCTGTTTTTTCTTTTTAGTCTGTCAAATAAACACAGCAAAGTGTAAGACAGCTGAAGGCAATGTCATTTGTCTGATCAAGGTTCCTCAGTTTATCCATGCTGTGTGTGTATCTGTCCCTATGAATAAACCAAAAATCTATCCACGTTCTCTCTAGTGGCCTTCCTTTTCAACTGGATTGGATTCTGCCTGTCCTTCTGTCTGACCAATACCATCGCAGGACGCTACGGAGCCATCTGCGGCTTCGGCCTGTCTCTCATCAAATGGATTCTGATTGTCAGGGTTTGTAAAACTCACAGTTTTAAAGTGCTTTTTGTTTTTTTTCCCTCGCATTGAATACTAGTTGTAATGGTGCCATTTGTGTTTGCAGTTTTCTGACTACTTCACCGGGTACTTCAATGGTCAGTACTGGCTCTGGTGGATCTTCCTGCTACTTGGTGAGTTCATTACAATGGGATAAATTAAACCTTATGAATGTTGGAGCCTTGAAAGTGAGGTTAAGTGAGGTTACATATGTTGTGGCAGGTGTGAAGCTGAATAATCCCAACGTCATTATAATATTTTGTTTCAGTGATAATGAAACAAATCATTTATCCATATGTTGAAATTATTTTTTCTTTTTTACCTACCATAACAGGCCATATAGATTTCTTAATATATTTATTTATTAAATTATATTTTATTCATTAAACTGACGCTAGGTGTCTCTGATTAACTCTACTGTAAAGCACCCAAAAGCTCAGAATGGAACCAGCTGTTTGAATTTTGTGAATAGAAGTTTGAGGAGTTACAGTCATGTGAATGCCGTAAAGTGACCAACAACTGTGGAAAAACGGTTCAAACCATCCAGTCCTGTAAAGATGGACTGCATTCCGTAAACCATAGACATTGTTCTTTTCCTCCTCAGGTCTCTTGCTGTTCTTCAGAGGTTTCGTGAACTATCTAAAAGTCCGCAACATGTCAGAGAACATGGCCACGTCTCATAGAACACGCCTTTTCTTTCTCTACTAAAGGTAACGTCCTGCTTTAACATGAAAACGGAATTTTTCACCTCATGTACACACTAATATGATTGAATTCCTCCCTTGCAGGTTTAAACACATCACCATTCCTTTCCAATGTGAAGTTCCTTCACTCCCCCTCGAATGATCTGACCGATGAGCCTCGCAGTGAAGAGAGGAGATAAGGAAGGAAGGAAGGAAAGAAGTAGGGACTAAGTGTTACCAGTCTCATTTATATATAACATGACTCACTCTGATGTCGCTACTTGTGAACTGAGCCGAACTGAGTCGCTTCTCATTTTATTTTATTTTTCCAGCCCTCTTTTTCCAATTGACTGTACGTTTTCAATCAGGATGTAGAACTTGAGAGGTAGGAAGTGCTTAAAAATACAAATCCAAGCTGAATTTCTGAAGAAAGTTAAACCAATACACACCGCTTTTTAAAGAAGTAGCATTTGGAATTTTTTCATATTAAAATTCAACTCCGACTCCGGCTACAAACTTCAAGTAAGGATCTCAAACTGAGCTTATTGTCATTTCGTCCCTATTGCAGTTAATGCTTTCTGCCCATTACAAACACATCTGTCAATTTTTTTTTTTTAGCTTTAGGACGTAGTTTTGGCATTCCGCCTTTTTAAGTCTTACTTTAATCATAATGTAGCATTTCCATACCCTCATTAGCGTAAACAAAATAAGAGGCTCAGAGCAGCGACGGACATGGGGAAAACCAGTTTACATATCACACACTGATGCATTTAGTGTTTCTAAACCAAACAGGGTGATTTGTTGACCTTTCATTTCGAAGCTGTGTCGCCACACCATAAACACAGCTCAAAATAAGTCACAAGATACTTTTTTTTTCTGTCTCTTGGCAAAAATTAGTTAAAAATTCTTTGATGTTCAGTCTGTAATGCGTGACAAGAAATGAAAAGTTGCACAAATTGGTATTTTCTCTCATCTGAGCCACTGAACAAATGTGTGGAAGAGCTTTTTATGACAGAAAAAAAACCCTTTATAGGGCAAAAGACAAAGTTTTCCAGAACCTTTTTTTTGTTCGTTGTCATTTAAGGATAACTGTCACACTGATCTGACCTATGCAGCAACAGTTTTCACTCATGACGTTTTTCTTTGAGGAGGGCTTGAATAGAGAACTTCCTACTGTTTCATTCTTTTACAAAGGTATGATTGTGAGCCGACTCGTATCACCTTCTGGAAGTCAGTTCAACTGTAACGTACCATTGATCATCAAGATACCCCCTCCTCCCACTTTCCAAATGCATCTGGCAGTATCTGTAAACTACAAAGAAGCTGGGCTAATCAGAGGAGGCTCCGTGGATGAAATGTTGTTTTGTGGCCACACAGGCTGTTCCTATAGGACCAGTGGGAAGTGGTGCAAAGGCAGGACTGTATGCGAGTGTGTGTGTGTGTGTGTGTGCGTCTCCTGCTTTGGTGCTGTGGAAGTGGAAACCATGCGTGTTCCATGCCAGGCTTGAGCAAAAACACTTCTGAGAGTCTTATGCAATTTAGTGAATTGTAATGACTAATAATAGATGTGGATGTGAAGTCCTGTGGTAACAAGGTAGCTGTAGTTGAGTAGTTTAGACATCAGAGGTTGAGATCCGATTCATTTTTAGACAAAGCTGAGGTGACTTTCATACGCACCTCTTATGTACATCTGCCAATATAACGATCGTTTTCATATTCGGTGAATCGGAGGAAAATGCGGGCGATGTTTAGAAATGCAATAAGCCAAGTTAAATGTGACTGGTTGTGCATGTCCTGCATGATTTTAGAGAAACCCAACCCACGGATCTCTCTCTCTCTCTCTCTCTCTCTCTCTGGAGTTTCGGCTTTTAAGATTAGATTCAAATCCTCTTGTGACTTCAGCTGTTTTTTCTCGGAGCGGTCACAGCGATGTGACACAGTGGACGTCGCCGTTTTATAAAAATTACAGCGAATAAACACGTCAGGGCGATGCTGTACAAGCGTGAACGGAGCACCTGACTGGACGAAGGAGAAACTCTTTAATTATTGTTTTGTCATGTTTTCATCCAGAAAATGAAATGTATATACCAGCTTATGCCAATTCACAATATTTGCACTTTGAACTTATGTACAGTATGATTTGTGAATCTGCTTAACTTGATGTGGTGGGTAGAGCAGAAAAGTTAGCCATCCAAGTTTCTCAACTGGAAATCTTAATCATCCCAAAAAGGATAATTTGCCTTTTGCACTTTTTATTTTCAAAAATGACAATATTGTTCTTGTGTGTCTTGTTTCATCGCTTTTTGCGTAAACTGTGACAGCTTAAATATTGCCAAACTTATTTTTTTAAGGCTTTATTTTGAGTCGAGTCATATCTCACATAAGCCTCTTTCAGCAATATTAAGATCTTTCAATGAATTCAAGCTCTGCTGCATGATCTATCCGCCTGAATGAGTGGGGTAATATTAGGATTCAAATAGTACAAATACATTTTGTTTGTTTGTTTGTAAATACGTAAAAATGAGATGGCAGCCAAACTATTTTTGCCCACGATAATCCTTGTAACATCCTCTGGAACACTTGTTGCATTTATGTAACTGGAATTTAATTGACAGATGATGTCTTGCCAAAATGAATAAATAATAAAATTCTGAAGAAGATGCTGTGTCATGTTTGATTTGCTTGTCAATAAAGATTAAATACCCAGAAAGATAGCTACTAGAATCATAAATGTGTTGTAAATCACTGCAGTTTGTCCACCAGATGGAGCCAAAGAGATTTATTACATACACAGCTTCATTTATAGACTGTCAGTTCCTCCAGTTGGGATTTGTGATTCATTTTAATCATGTGACCAAACAACTGGTCTGAGTTCAACGTCTGGACAAGTACAGGCCAGTGGAGCTTAAGTACAATAGACCAATATGTTGGTTTTATGGGAAAGGAAACCTTGAGTTAGGAGGCAGAGAAATAAGAGGATCATTAAAGTGGCATGAAACTAAATAAACCTCAAGGTAACACTGGGATTAACTCCAAACTAAAGTCCTGTCCCATATCATATATCAGAGCTCAGTTTGTATGTTTTACTCTATCAGCTGAAACTTTAAAACATCATGCATTTTGTCCTCAAGAGGTAGAAGGAATATCTGTATTTACTTGTACTTTACCTCAGATTTTCAGTAAAAGGCAGTTATAAGGCTCTTGTTTCACTACTTTACCAAAACTGCCGTTGTTTCAACAATGAGCTTAACCTTTATTCCTTTCAATTTGGTGGATTTTGAAGCACTTTTATAAATTCACACCCTATGAACTACCTGTAATTGATGAGTGTAATTCAACACTTTGTCCACGAGATGGCAGTGTGAAGCACTGTTACATTGATGCCGTCTATATTTTCAACTCAGTAAATTGTGTTTCAAAATCTATGAACTTAAGGTTGAGTAATTTATTTTATTTATTTGCAGAAAACCTTTAGCTGGTAATTTCTCAAACTTTCTGACAGCACTGTGAATATCAGTTTTCACAGATAAAACTGTGAGTCATACAGGAGTTGTTTGCATAAGAGGTTTTACTTCTCCCCTCCCTGAGATCTTGGAACACTGTCAGGGTTCAAGTTTACAATGTGTTTTTCCATGATTTCATTATTATGAACTGAATCTTTAAATGAAGGCTGGCACATATGTATGTCTTTTGTCTTCAGTGTCTTCTACAATGTTTTACCAAAAAAGAAGAGTAGAAAGACACAAGAGAAATACAACTTCCAACAGTCACTTGTTAGTTGTCAGATAGCTCAGTGGTTTGAAACTGGTGCTAAACTTTTCCATAATCAACATTATGCTTAAATACACTTAACAGTCAAGCTGAAGACGGCCATGATGGTGGTCCCAACTCACCACCAACAGTATTAAATAAGTAACATGCTATCTGGACACTTAAGGAATCTTTTAATTCAGCTGACTTTTATGATTTAGTTAAATGTTGTGAAAGTCAGTACATTCAGACCTCCTTCAGCAAAGGAGTTTGAGAGAATAGATCTTTTAATCTTATTGGGTTTATTCTTTGAAAATAATTTTATCAAGCCTTCTGCTTTATTTAACAGCATTCTTCCATACATGGACAAATCTCTGGCTAATGGCACAGACTGGTTTATGATTTATTTTCCCCTTCCGCTCTAACCGGATGTCAATGTCAATGTCACATCCGGTTGTTGTCAACCCCCTTCTATGCACGTCACTGTGACGTCACGTGTGACAAACAGTGGGAAGCTGGAGGCAAATGTCGGTCAAAACCGCCAAACCCAAAAGTCGGATACGGCTGCCAGCTGCAGGGCACACGTCATATCAGGTAAAGGTGATCTGTAATGAATGTCTAAATTGTGACTGAATAAGGTTAAGGTTATCTTTAATTTTGGGATTCTTGTTACGTTTGAACGCTAATGCTAACCGCTAGCAAACTCAACGTTGCATGTTACGTTAGCCCCGACAGTGATTCCGCTTGTAACATCTTTGTAGGAGAGGAGTCGTTGGGCAAAGACAGCCCAGACTTCGTCGCCTGTGAGTGAATGCAATAGCATATCCACTAAAATGTTCGTTTTCGTCGTCCATCTCAGAAAAAAACAGTAAGGTAAAACATGCTAATTCACGTTGACCAACTAGGGCAGGGTCCCAGAAGCCTGATAATGACCTTCAGGTGTGCCGGAAGAGGGAAACATCTAAAACATTCCTGATAGCGGCTCCTATTGCCTGAGTATATGAACTCTAATTTGTTTGCAATTTCGCCATTTGGCTACTATAATCTAGGTAGGAAAAAAAAACTAGCCTACAATATTAAGGTGTTTGCTTCACGTGGGTCGGTGCGGCCAACCTCTGCCTGTATTTTTAGTGTTCCGCCACAGGGAAAGTTAGTGAAAGTCCACTCTCAAGACTTATAAAAACGACAAAGCCAAAAGTTGTACTAGAAGGCTGTATTAGGGTCGGGGCACATTACGGTTACGGTTGCGGCGATAGTGTAACACACACTCCGCGGTTGCGAGCGGTAATGGTCAGAAATTCGGCGGACACGGGCGTGAGCGGGAAGAATTGGGGCTATTCAGTGACCTTCAGGTTTACTGATCAGCAGGGTTATGCGTGGATACGTCATGGTTTTCCAGGTATGTGATAGATGTGCTTGGACTACATCTTTACTGCAACTTTTCACCCAACCTTTCTAAAATAATGGTCTTTGTTGTTGTTGCCATTCCTAGCTAGCGTCAGGAAAGCCTACGTCACCACTGCAGTAAACCTCCAGAAGAAACGCCCCCTGGACAGTCCAACCCTAAGAGCCCTCTCTGCATTGCACCATCTCCTGCAAGGTCACTCAAAGGCCACAAAAGAGGTAAAAGTAAAAAAAAGTTTTTACTTTGGATTTTTGCTTGTTGATTTCAAACTCATATCTATTTCGTGTCACCTCCGCCTCACCACCGCCAGAAGACCTGCCAGGATCTTCTAAGGCAGTGCTTCTCAAACTTTTTAACATCACGTACCCCTTAGAGCATTTCATCCCCATCCGCGTACCCCC
>JAPTYQ010000013.1:12057503-12070761 GCA_029814465.1 Ostorhinchus cyanosoma | reverse complement strand
GCTCTGTTACTACCTCCAGAGGTGTTACAGCGATAGTTTATTTATTTTTTTATACTTTTATTGTGTTTTTTATTGTATAGGCCAGCTATTTATTTTCTGGTTCAGTCTTTTTATTGTGGCTTTGTCACTTTTATTCTAATTACGCGACTGCATATACGGTAGTACGTATGAGAGCTATCTATCTATCTATCTATCTATCTATCTATCTATCTATCTATCTATCTATCTATCTATAGGTGGGACCAAATGAAGTGCTGTTCCGTCTCCATGAATTAGACAGAACTATAATTTCTTCTCTTCATCAGTTCACGTGTACATTTTGCTAATACCAGCCCTATTCTCATGCTTAATAGAAAAACCTGCGAAAGTTCGTCATAATAATTACCTCTATGTTAAAACTTTTCACTGTATGGTTCGTGTTAACTTATACAAGATGCATAAATTGTTCATTTTGTAACAAATGTTTTTTTTTTTTTGTCTTTTTGAATTCATTTCCCGTCCTGAATGACAAAAGTTGGATCCAATGACATAGATGCATTTCTCTCACTTTCCAGCCAATCATACTTAATGTGATGTTGAATCTGATTCCCTGGCATGGCTGTCCCTAACTTTAGAAATAAATCAGAAATGTATGGTGTTTTATATTGTACACAATAACTCATTGGCAAGAACTATATTTACCCAGTGCAAATCTCTTGATTGTCTCTTGTGTACAATAACTTTCCTCAAAATCCAATTTACACTTTAAGCTTCTGCTACAAAACTTTTATATTTTCTCTCTTGCAACCCCGGTGCGGGAAGATGGCAGGGAGTGAGTTGATTAGTTGTGAGTTAAGTGTTTTCTATGGCAGGACTTATTTGGAAAAGTTATTTTCATTTCATTTGTTTTATTGTTTTCAATCGCTTTTTGTGGAACTGAGGATTTGACAGGTTTTTTTTTCTTCAATAGTAATGAATATATCTGTAGAAAAAACTGATGGATATGACATCAGTAGAAATATATAGCTTTCCTCTTTAGAACCACATCGTTTTAGATACGACAATATTTTTGCACACCTATGTATGTATATTTCTTTAATTATCATACTAATGTATTGTCTAAATTTATTGTACAAATTGCTGTTCTAATTATTTCTATTTTTTTTTCCTGCTACTTTTATTATAATTGAATGGATCAACAATAACACACAATAATTTCCCCCTGAGATGAATTAATAAACAATACGCATATAGAAATGCACCAACTGCTATCAAAATCAAATTGGCATTTATGTTCAAATAAAACAACTTTCTTAACCTTTTTATTTATCATATATACAAATAAATAAATAGATCACTAAATCAATAAAACAAAGCCCTTTAGAGGTCTGAGCTGCTTTTCCCAAAACTCTGGGACTCAAAATAGGTCATGGACCCATTTTAACTGGGTCATTGATTGACAGAGTGAAAAGCATAACAATGCATATGTGAAATAATTTACAGAAGAGGAGCACCTTTTGCTTGTACTGTAGAGGAGGAAGGAAAAGGGATTTAAAAGTGCTACTAAACTGTATGTGCATATTTAATAAGGTGAGAAAAGGGCATTCATGTCATATGAAAACATACACGTCATGCACTTTAAATATCACATTTTGTTGGGTTTTTAACAGTTTGTTTGTTGGCAAAAGCTGTCAAAGATTGCAAAAAAAAAAAAAAGTGTTTACGCTGTCATGAGGTGGTTTTTGAGACGTTTCGATATAGACAAATGTAAAGGAAACACATTTTCTCACATCTGTGCACGGTGGTTTTCCTCAGGCCAAACGTCTCCCCTTTGACCCAAGTGGTTCGAGTTTGTTTCCGGCAATAGACACTGGCTTTTGTGTAGGAAGTGCTTCCTGAGGGCGGGACAAGTCTGGTACCATGAGGAAACCAGTTCAATAACATTAAAGTTCATTAAATGCTCATTCGGAAATTCTGGATCCATAATTTGTTGGTGAATTCCCGATGTACAATTCTCTCCCAGAAATTCATTCTGTGTTTCCGCTGCTATAAATAAGGACTTTGCCTTAGGATAATTAAACATTCCCTTCTTCTTCTTTTGTTTAAAGGGGTCATATTTTGCTAAACCCATTTTTATTCGTCTTTGGTTCATTTATTTGTGTATTTGGACCCTAATAGTTTAAAACGTTTGAATATGAACCCTCCAGGTGCTACAAAGCTATCTTTATATTCAGTTTGGCAAAAATTGAGTGGATTTCTACAACCTGTCTTAATTCCTTCGTAATTTGTTACGTTTTAGATCTAGTTACATCGTGACATTTTCACATATGAGGTCAAGACTTCCGACGAATGTTTCTCAGACTACCTCATAATTGTTTGTCAGCAGCAGCGGTCGTGGTAAAAACTGAAAATACGTCCAAACTTCGAGCCGATTACCTAAAATGTTTAGTTTTTGGTTGTAACAACCTCAAACGGTTGCAGCAACAACATGCAGAGGGCGGGGCATCAAGTGTCTCCTTTTCATTTAAAGGGCCAGTGCTCAAAACAACCTTTCTAGTGTCATTACTCAAAAATAGGGTTGAAAATTATTTAGACCGTTTATGTAGACCGCTGGGATATGTTTAAAAATGCATAATTCTATTTAAAAAAGCAAAATATCACTCCTTTGAGACCGTCACTGCAATAGAAGTAGGTGAAACAGACACTACGGTGCCAACACCGGGGAGGTTTGGCATCAAACTCAGTGCGTCCATCTTCTTTAAACAAGCGTCTTGCAAGAACTATACAGTATTTTATGAGAATCCCGCATCAGAAGCCAAACACTCTTCAATGGAAACACCTACAAGTAGAAAATATATTTTGTCGAAATAGTAGAAATCTCACTTTTATTTTGTGGGAAACTGTAATGGAAACCCACTTTATGATGCATTTTTTTATGTATGCATGCTTTGGCCAATTTTTTTTTTTTTTTTTTTTTTTTCAACCTTCAGTTGAAATTAGTTTGAAAATAACATCAATCCATAAAAAAAGTAAGTACATTGTTTTAAAATGTAGAAACTGCAAGTCGACACGAGGACATAACACATTCTGATACTTAAAACAATACTTCGAGTGACGCTTCTTGGCGGAAATGAAGGCATGTACATTTTAATTTGTAGATTTTTTTTTCCTCCAGGAGATTTCTGTCTGTTCTTCCTGCACAGTCTTTGTACATCTAGTATCTTTAAAAGTTATCTGAGAGTCAGAATGCAGAGGCTACCAGAATACCACACTGCTCGGGTACTTTTGTTTAGCGATATGCAGGTGTATTTTATGCTATTATATGCAACCACCCACAGCGTCACATAGGTTTGTTGAATGTCTTTGTGTTGCTGTTGGAAAGAACACATTGAAAAACCCAGTGGACTGAAAGACCTGAGGGTTATTTCGTGAGTGGAGCTTTAGTTGCATTATAGATATATTCCTCAAAGTTCTCTTTTCAACACTCAAGAACAGATGCCAATAAAACTATAGTCATTCAGGAGGTGTGTTGGCTTTGTTAATAGACTTCAAGGCATTATTAGTGAGCTGGTGACGCATCCATGGTGTACTCCACCTTCACTCAGAGGTAACTGGGATAGGCTCCAGCACCCCCGACCCTCTCGAAGACAAAAGAGAGAGTGAATAGTATTATTATCAGCCCCTATAAATGTTTAATTTTTTTTTTTTTTCCATCACAATATTGAGGAGATTTGAAACTGAATACTACTGTCACACAAATACTCTGGTTATTGTAAACATGTTCTTTATGTGATTTTATTTTAGCATTTTTTAAAAAATAATGTCATGTCCATCAACATGTCATCAGTAAAATCATATTTTTGCACACTTATGTATGTTTATTTCTTTTATTATCATATTGATAATATATTGTCTAGTACATATTTTACACATTGTTCTATTTTTTATTTTTTTGTCTTTGTATCTTGATCAAAAAGAGCTTGATTCTGCTTCAACGGGATACTGTTTCCACGAAAAACACATGCTGATGCGAGAGAGACTGAAATAGTGAGAATGAAAAGAGCAAACCTTCAGGTGTGTGCCACAACATATCCAAACCACAGCAGTCGCCACATTTTACCCACAAATTCCCACTTTATATTTCATTATTTATTTCTTCTTTAAGGTTAAGGGCCTCATTAAATTCTATAAAACAAGTCAAATCTACTATTATATAGCCCAGCAGACTCAGAGGAGAGACTGTAGTTCATTATTAAACCCTGCTTATCTCCACTGTGTGTATTTTAATAAATCAATTAGTTCTAGTTCTTCAGATATCAGTGAACGCTCTTCTTTGTTCCTGGTACAAAACTATTAAACCAAATCTTCTGAACCAAATATAGTGTCTAACTAAGTGTGATGTTCTTTAACAATTTTTCTCAGAAATTACATACATATATCTGCAATTTAATGATGTGTTTGGGCTTCATTTAAACAGAAAAACTCCACTAAGACGCAATAAAAAAAATATATATTGCTGGTGGTTTTAGTTGTATTTATACCAAACTACTATAACCAAAGCATTTTTAGTCCTAAAACCTAAAAATCTGTGGGGGTTGGGATGTAAAAACCAGTCTTCTATGGTTGCGTTCTGGATGTTGTGTATTCACCTCCCACTCCAACAACCTCTGGTCCATTTATTAATCAAACCGATGTCGTATATCTGTGGCTTACAGAAATATACTATGGTAACATTTCTATTCTGGTGACGAGGTTGATCGGGGTCAGGTTTGGAAAGCAACCACTGGATGGTTGAAGTAAATTGTTGATTCAAACATTAAGTAACATTCACCATCATTAGCTCTAAACCATAAAAGTGATGCTAAATGCAAATATGTGTTTTCTGTACATGGAATACATCAATGACATTATAATTTAGCATTTTTTTTTTATTTGAGAAAAACTCTGAAACTCTTGTCCCCTGCAGAGGACAGAAATAAATTGCTGTATATCAGGAAGTTAAGCATCTACTGTAATTGGAGTGGAGTTTAAAATGTCAAAAACTATACGAGTATGTTTTTAAAGTTAGACTATAAGCTGTGTAATGTCAGTGAATTGCTTACACCCTGGACCTGGACTCGTTTTAAAGGTTTCTGTGGGTGGGATAGACGTCTGCAGTCTGGTGGATGTGGAGTGCTGACTCCCTGGTCATTATCAGACAGGTTTCTACTTTGCTGAGCCTGAATTTGTGCCTTAATATCACTAAGCTGCTTTTGTCATCCAACATTACACTGGCACTCTGCAACAGGCTGCGACACCATGTGACACTGCAACATGTGACTTTCCTCCTCCCTCCTCTTTGTTGTGCTGACACAGCACTGATTCCTTGCAGCATTAGGTGCAGGAGGAAAGGGCAGCTGCTTTGGGTCTTGTCGACCAGGCTGCTATGATCACTTTGGGCCAGCTGGCGGTTTGTATTTGCATCCCTAATTTATATCCAGAAAAGCCTTTTCTGTGCATAAATGCTGCTGCCGTGGCCTCGTTACTCTGCTTCAACACGCGTCAGTTGAAATATGATATTGAACATGAGAGAGGAAACATGCAGATACTAACTTGTACAAAGGCAAACAGACACTTCTATCCACTGTGTTGCAGCTTATATTTGCTTTTTATACTTCTACTGCAAGACTCTGTTCTTGAGTTTGCTGACATTCTATGCCTCTGTATGTCTCTCCATATGTTGAAGTGTGTGTAAACCGCTGGGCTTGTGATGTGTTTATTGTCTCTTTTTATGTCCTCTGTATCACTTCCGTAGGATTTACTCAGCCTTTGAGTTTCAGCGCATAAACAACCTGAAGCACTGTACAGTGCATGCAAGTCTTTGAAGCAAATAAACACCCTGTGCAGCTCACTGGGTAGGGCAAAAACACCCACAAACATGTTAAGGGAAATGAGCTTATCTGCTTGTACTGCCCATATTTAACTAGTGTGTCTTAAGTACAATATATACAGATGGCACTGACTTTCCCTGACCTAACAAATCGAAATTCATAACACCATCTGGCCATCTTTGTCTATCATTAACATTAATTAAAATGAAATCACCACATAAAAAGTGGATTTTAAAACCTATTCATGAATAACTAATCCAGTGCAGCAGGTTAGTCAGTCTTGGCTTCAACATTACTCTGGCCAGTGTGCTTTGTCATGAAAAAACAGTCTGACTAGTTCAACTCGTTCCTTTCAAACACCTTTCATTAATAATGAATCCATTAAGATTTCTTGTTAGAGAGTGATGGGAATGGCAATGAAGCAAAATGCAAATTTCTTCCATTTTCTACTTTAAACAAATGTCATATTCCTTAATTTAACTTTGAATTTGCCTCATGAGATGAATGCCTTTTGTAAGATGGCCTGCATTCTGATGGGAATTGAAACAATTTATTCGATTTCATTTAACCACATCTCAAAGATGAAGCCATTCGCCCTCAAGTCTTATTCCAGAACTAAGTCAAACAAAGACAGGTGTTGCCGGGACTACAGTGAAGGACTTCTCACAAAGACAACAATAGGTCTGATCAGACTCCGCTGCACTTTTATCTTTGCTGCACTTTTATCTTCGCCTTGAAAGATGCTAGAAGTTTAGGTTCTCGGGCGGATTTACAGTAAGGTATTTATTTCCCTCAGTGACAGAGATTAAAGATGAAAAAAATCCAAGTCGGTGGAGAAAAAAAAAACAAAAAAAAAAACACTTGTGATTAGACGCTGAAAGGAAGACACGCAGATGACCCAACCTGTCAGCATCTGCTCACTATACAGATGCCACAATGGAGCAGTTCTAAATTAGCAGGCTCAGGTATTAATCCAGCAGACAGCACTTTGGGATTGACTATTTGGCAGCAAACGTTTTGGCCCAAATCAGAGGTTGTGTTGAAATAGCTGACGCCAGGGGAGAAAGAAGAAGAGAGTAAAAGACATAAAGCGAGGGTGCGAAGGAGGGAGGAATGTAATTGTCCTAGGCATCAGATCAGAGGGTGTGTGGAAATGGCTGACTGCTGCTATTTCCAGTTAATGAGACTCTTGGCTGTTGGTGGTCAGAGCTATAGGTATGTAATTGCTGTGTTAACAGACACATATAAGGAAACCCACAACAGTGTATCTTTGGATAATTGGCATTTTGAGGTAATATTTCAAGTGTCATTTCCCCTAAAAAGCATCACTTCTTATTTGTTTCGTCCACTGTTAAGCTTCCTTTTACATACACACACAGACACATCACTCACAGCTAGTTCTGCTCTCCGTTTTTTTGTAGGTTGTCAGAGTTGTTGGCTGTATAATTAAACCAAGGATCGGGGTGTCACCAGTCAGCCATATTTAAAAAATGCCACTAAATCCAGACTGAATAACAGGTGGCACTGTGCTCACGTTGTCACCAATCTAATTCAGGCAAATGTAGGAAATCACAAAGTGAAGACTGTGATGCATATTGAGGTTAAGTGGTTGCATCACTGTACATCTGCATTTTATCACACATTGATGATATACAACAGCGAACGCAGCTGCCAATTAGGGAGCTTCCTGATGTGGATGTATATAGCTGTATGATTATGAAGCAAAGCAATGCTGACAGCAATATACAGAACAGACTGAAAGATGTAAATATACAGTATAGTATTATTTATAAAGCCTATATAGTACATCTTTTTCGGCTGTCGCTTACCAGATTTCTTATTTTCATCTTTAATTTCTGGATGGATTTCAATTGCAATGTTATAGGAGATTTACTGTCATGTTTCCAGCGTTCGTCCATAAATTAAATGTCTAATCTCAAACAGGTGCCAAACACAAGCGGCCTACGAGGACGACAGATAATGTATTTGATCATCGCATGGATTCTCTCAACAGATGGCCTCAACAGTTAACAATCCCTTGTCTTCTTTGTCAGAAGTCCTTCGGCTATAACCTGCTTTATAGTGACTGATGACATCAAACAGCGCCATATTCACATCTGACCTTATTTTTCGCAAGACACGATGACAGTTTACTTCGGCACAGCTGTGTATCGCCATCAGGTATAAGCCATTTGGGCTTATCCAGGTTTCCAAGGATTTTCGTTTGGGGCGCATTGCCCACATGAAAGGGAATTTTGTCAGAGGGGCTCCATGAATTATGCAATGGCAGAGTGGATTTGCAGGTCTTGCTGAAATTAATATGATACTGAATAAAGAAAGTAGATGAAACTGGTGGTTTTAAGAAGGAGGGAAAAAAAATCTGTATTTGAATTTAGAGAGCAGGCTTTGAAGGAGGTGTTTGTTTGTACAAAGGACAGGTGAGGACAAACAATGAAAGAGCTTCCACATTCTCCTACTTCTGCTGTACTCTATCTATATTTATCCATGGATATATATATACGGCTTTGGAAAGAATTATTAGACCACCTGTGAGTTTCCATGAAAATTCAACATAACAGCCCTAAACATCAGCTTTTCATGTTGTGTTCTTGGAATATTTAATGTTTCTCGATTATTTTTTTCATCATCAGATGTTCTTTTTATTTGTTTTAATCTTTATTTAGTCAGGATAATCTCACCTGTTGCCATAAAGATGAGCTCTGTCCTCAAGTAAAGTGTTTAACTTGTTACAACCTGACGTGTCAGCGCTGACACACCCTGTGCATATGCAGTTTAGATGGCTGTAACTCTTTCACTGTTTGTGCAACTGGAAAAAGTCCAACGGTTTCTGAAACGTTAGATGTTGTGCTTTATAGGTTTTATTGGGTCATTAAAGTAATTTCACTCACGACTGTACTAGAAGCTGGAGAAGAAGCTGTTTTGGAATAATTATAACATGAAATTGTAAATGACAGCCAGATTTTGAAAGTTCTAAGTGCTCTAGAAAAATGGCCAAAAGGACTCACTCAACATATGTTCTAACCTTTCAATTGCCTCTATTTATATGCCAAGTATGAAGTAAATTAAAACTAAATTCATGTTTTTATAGACATTTGAAATCTGGCCCATTATAGGTAAAAAAGGGGGAAAAAACGATTTAAGAATTTTTTTTTTTAATGTAAACTTTGACCTACTTTTCCCAAAATGTAACCACATCTATTCTGCATCTATAAACCCAGTTTGGTAAGAATTCAACCGATAGTTTTGCTGCTACAGACATGTCAAATTTCATCCATTGCAAGTAATTGGAAAAAAAAAAAAGATTTAAAAAAAATGCATTAAATTTTTTTTTACTTTGACCTACTGTTCCCAAAATATAATCAGATCTATTTTGGATCAGTGGCGATCTCTGCAGCAGTGTAGAGTCCTGTTTTTCAGTGGGACCAGTGACCTACAGGACTGTCGGACAGTAAATTCTCTACGTTATTTATTGATGCTACTTCAGGGTATTTCCTGACACTAGACACAACATTTAAGTGTCTTTGCATAAGCTGAAGAAACAGAGACGCTACTACTGGTCTTTTTTCTCGGCCACTTTGGACTGGAAATATACCATATTTGCCCAAACAGACTGTGTTTTTGTTGTTTTTTTATTTTTCTTTCTAAAAATAAACTTTTTTAAAAGAGGTGGTCATCTGTTATTTGTGAAACTGAAAATGCTTGTTGACTCCCTCATTGCATTTCTTTGAGGTCTTTTCTAAATATTGTAATATACATCGGAATTTATGCAAAAAAACTATAATGAAAAGCAGTCACAGCACATAAACCCTCCACAAAGCTGGGAAACATTTGGTTATGTTGCTATTCAGAACTGGGTGTTTGTGTTTTCATTCATGTAAATATATCTTATTTCTTATTTTTTTTATGCAATACCCCTCTAATTTGCACACAAGTCAAGGAAACACAGCTTCGTCACAGTGTTACAATACTCATTTCCAAAGCTATATATATTTCACAGACTCATATAGAGGAAATGTAATCTTATCACCTGTATATTCAATTTGTCATCATATACAGATGGTACACATTTTTTGCGAAGATATGGTAAGATATCAGCGGGTCTACAAGTCACTGGGTGGTGTAATATCTTCCTTCAACACCTGTCACGAATGCAAACACCCTGCGTACGCTTATAAAACTGATTTTTATTTATAGATGGGTGTCAGATTGACAGATGACGGCATTCCAGAGATTCAGGGAATAGAAGTTTTGTTTATGGCTGACTCATATTAAACCATGCTAAAAATAACAGGCAGAAAGTGAATGGAAGCAACCATTGTAAGGGAAGGAAAAAAAAATAAATAAATAGTAGCTCTGCGTTTATGGGATAATGGCCCATGAAATCTATTTTTTTCCACGCACTATTTTTGTTAATCCAAGAGGGCAGCTGTTGCCAAATCTCTGTCATAATCTATGTCCTTGTCTTCCTCTGGACACCGTTGACCCTACAGTTAAGCGCTGCACTGTTTTGTAATGAGATAGTCCGTCCGACAGACAGACAGACAGACATCTAGACAGACAGATGGACTGAGAGGTGCATGTCGACGGTGTCAGTGTTCACCCGGTCTCATCAGAAGGTGCTGTCGGCAATTAGCTCCATACTGTAGGTGTTAATATGTGCTATAGTCCTATACCAGGGTGGCAAAGTGCTGCATGAATACTAATCCTAGTTATCTCAATTATCTGCACTGTCAAGATGATTTGTGTGGAAAATGACACTACGCCAACCTGAGGTGATTTGATAATAAGTGTGGACTGGGAATCCACTGAGCAAATGCTTTGACAATTTATCTAATTGACAGTCTATGACTCATTCTGTCTGCCACTTCATTTCAATTACTAAGTCCGAGTTGCTGGCAGCATCAGGGCGATGGCTTAAGGGAAGGTTCGGGATGTTGTTTTAATCGTATTGAACTATAAACAAAATGGCAGGTAGAGGAAAATTCAACCCGTTTTTAGTATTGTGTTTGAATGAATGATTTTTTTTTTTTTTTTTTTTAATTTCGGTCATGTACAAAACACACACATATAAGGAACATATATTTTATAAAACTGTAAAACTGAAGTAACTGATTTATTGCATCTCTTTCTCCCGTCTTTTGATTTCCCTGAAGTTGCAGTAAATACAACATTAAACACAAATCAGCCAACATTCACTTCCTTCAGTCACTTTGAGATTATTTTACTTTTATAGCCCTGGAGAATTACACAAATTAAAGCTTTTTTTTTTAAACTCGCCAACATCATTCCACATCATTCTGTTTATTTGGTTTAGGCTTCTAGTTTATAATTAGCTTTATAATAGTAATGACTATAGGGTAAAAAAAAAAATAGTGCTCCAAAACTTAAAAATAGCACTTGTTATCATTGTTAGAGTGTACTAACTGATTTCTCCACACACAGACATTCAGACAAACAGACTGATCTCTAAATGTTTTGCACCATGAGCAGAATGTCTTGAAATGCAAATATGTGCTCTAACTGAGTAAGATGAATTACAAAGGAGACAAAACCCAAACAAAAAATATCCAGGTGACCAGAAAGAGAAACTCACACATCAGTATAAAAGGATTGTAATTCATTTTCTATTTTTTCTCATTAAAGAGTGCGTATGTCACTTTGAGATAAACTGGGAACGCATCCAACATCTTAACGTCGACAGAATGAGACTCATTTATGGAGAACCTCTGCTTTTATACGTCTCAGAACTCTTTTTTTTTTTTTTACCTACTCATTTCCACTGCTGCTATGGAGCAATTCTCACAAAGTCTCACGCAAGTATAAACAAACCTTCAAGCTGCTAGGGAGGTCGAGATTTATTAAAGTGTAATTTGGAAACAGGGAATAGGAAAGAAGGCCTGGTTTAAGGTAAAGTTCGAGCCTAGTTTTATTTCATCACTTGTCAAAAATCTTTCTTTTGCACAACAAAGGACTTGTGAAAAGACCTATTCATGGAAAGGCCGTTTGTTTTTTCTACAAGTCAAAAACGAAAGAGCATAAATGAGATTCTGACTGCGATACAGTTCCCCGAGAAACAAATTGGTGCTTTTCTATCTGCTTAAGAAGAAACAACGATACCAAATCAAACTTTCTGCACAATATCGGTAGCATTACATTCATGTATAAGGCTGATTCTCGCATTTGGTTGAAACAATCTATATCAAATCACACAGAATCACAATAAGGGCTGACTCATACTGCATCAGTCGCTGCTTCATATGTATCTTTAATACATCTATCATTGGTAATGCATAGATATGAGTATTGCAGCAGACTGTGTGGGCCTGTTAAAACCCGGTTTGGTCCAGAAAGTGGCACAGCATTGATCAAACATCTACCTGTAGTGAGCTCACTGCTACCACATGCCAGGAATACATAAGTGCTAATGAGTAAGCTGCAAAACTCTTTCCTAAATATCTCACAAATTGGAACAATTTCTTCAAAGGATGCATTTATAGCATCAAATATTTTTTCAGAAATCTTCAAACTGATGGTGCAATAGCAGAATAAATCAGACTGTAGTAAAAAAGTGCTACATATACCCATAACCCTTTTTTACTTTACCCATAAAGGCACAGTGTTGCTCTGTGTTTTACTTTTTTTGGGGTGTATTTTCTTATATTTAACTCACAGATTATGTAGATGTTCATGAAATTCTAAGTTAATTATATTCTCCTGAAACCCAACAATGCATTTTGTCCTCTGTAGGAGACAAAAGTTTCACAGTTTGACTTAAATAATGCAGTCCATTGCAAAGGACATTCCATTAAAAATAAATACATAATAAAATGTAAAAACTGTTGCGTTATGAAGTTTCCAATCAAACCAATTGTTTAATCTAAAAAAAAAATACAACTTTCCCTTTCCTGGGTCTCAGGAGGATATCAAAACAGAGCAAAATGAAGAGAAAAGTTACTTTTTCAGCAAAAATATTGCTAAACGAATGTAAAACCAAGTGTCTCCATCCACTGTTATTGATCCAACTCCATTGGTTTTAATAGTGAATCGACGTTTTAGAAAATGGGTCGTATCTGATGACAAACTGCATTTTACACCAGTTATTTACATGTAATGATAGGATTAATAGATCAACAGATATTAAACTGTTACACTGCTTTTATCAGTTGCCTTGTCCTTCACATGTTGCTCTTTTATGTATTTATTTTATTTTTTTTAATGCTGCTTTTAATCTTGCACTGAAGTTTTTTAATTCTGCTGGAGTTGGTTTTATTTATTTTATTTACTTCATTAAGTATTAGGTTTTATTGTTATTTATTGAGGATCCCTGGATTATTTTATACCTTTAGATTATAATATATTAGGTCACACACTGCTGGTCCTGAGTTCTA
>JAPTYQ010000013.1:12005172-12018824 GCA_029814465.1 Ostorhinchus cyanosoma | reverse complement strand
TTTCGACACTTGGAACTCACTTGTGCTTTTTTTTTTTTTTTTTTTTTTTACTGAGCTCTGCTTCACTGGACTTGGAGCAGGTCAGCTGTGTTGTGTTGGTACAGATGATGGGATTGGGTGGGGCGAGGGTGGGGGTTGACAGAGTTTGTAGATAGATGTGTATTGATTTAGAGTCAAACATTCTGCTGATTCTTCATACAGCATTGCAGGTCGATACATCGGGACCGACGCTGCGGCCTTTGCCAACAGCCATATTGACTTCCAGTCTGCACTTGACCCATCTTTTTCTGCACATGACACATCTGTAAGACCTTTGCCTTACAAAAAAAAAGAAAGGCATGTCATCTGACAGCGATTCTTAAAAATAAATGGATTTTAAAGAGTCAATTATTACACTGGTCTACAAGTAAAATGCTTCCAGAATAAAAGTAGTGAAATTTTAACACGTGTGAGTCACTGATAAAGAAAAATTAAGTCAAAAATACTGGTTGGCTGAAGTTTCCCAGATACAGTCTTAGGTCAAAATGTGAAATTCAAGAATTAAGTACAGTTAATGGGTTTTACTTCAAAAGAATATTTGTGTCAGAGGTACCAGCACATTATAACACATTCACATTACACTTCATCATATACCTTGAAAACATCAGCAAACCAGCGCTTTTGTCATTTGTTTTCCAATTAATCTCATTAAAATACGCAACATTTAGCACATTTAATCTGAGGCTGATCATTTCTAAAACACTGTAGACTAGTGCTATCATTTCTACTCTTTTTGACTTCAAAATAAGTCTACAGCAATAAAAAAATAAAAAAAAGTACATGATAATTAGCATAAACCCTCATTTCATGAAAATAAAAAAAAAAAAAACCTTTTCAATGCAAAACTATATGATGTTGCAGTATATATGAGCAGTTATATGATGTACTATATACTACAGAGCCAGATTTAACAAATAAACTAAAAATAGTTTATGTAATATCCCTGTAGAGGAAAAAAAAAAGCCAAAAACTTGTTCTTATTTTAAGAGTGAAATCACTTACACTTTACAGTTTAATGATATTAAAGCTGCAGACATTGAATAATTCCCTTTCAGCATATTGTAATTCAGCTGCTTGGAGAAGACATGAGATTTCTGCATCTATTCCTTGCCTGTGTTTTCAGGCTGTAGAAAACCGAAACCCTTGACATCGCAATTTTGTCTAATCGCAGCTGTTTTCAGGTGTGATTACTGGTGATTGACAGCTGTAATTACCAATTGCTGAAGCTCGGAATAGTAGCTATGTTTTTTGTTTTTTTTCTGTATTTTTCTGTACTATTTTCAATTTTAACCACTGATTTTAGCTCCTGCAGCTTTAAGTCGACCTCAAATATAGCTTTTTGTTGCTTGTAATAAGCAAAAAATAATTCTAATTATTCTCCAATTAATTGGTTATGTCAGAACTAGACTAAATATGTTGTAGATGTGGTAGTTTTTATGCTCAAGGAGAGCTGACTTTAATTTCTTGGTAATGCCTGGCGTGTCTGTTTCTGCACAGGAAATTTGATTTGTTTGTCACATGACACCATGGCAACGTGGCCCTATTGTTTATGTGTTGTCATGACGTTGCTAGGTTTTCACTGTTCACGTCAAAGAGGTCTGAAAACGTCACTCCACCCATTGTTCACTCTATGAAGGTCATGTGACACCTTAGTAACGTTACCCCATTGTTCTAAGTGTAGGCAACATAAATCTGGGAATAGTAACCCGATTGCAGGGCTATTGTATTCCAAAATTACTCATATCTCCCAAAATATTGGTCCTATCAACTTGCTGTTTTCACTAGTCTGTTCTTTGACCAAAAATGCATAAGTACGCCAAACTGCAGCAGTCAGCACTTTACGGATTGTGTGTGATGCCCAAGACACACACACAATGTCCACATACAGTTTATAATGTAAGCTAGATTTAAAAACACTTTTGACCATATTTAATTTTTTTTTTTTTTTTTTTTAATGGCATGTTTTTCTTTCACTTTGTAATATTTGTGTATGAAGAATTTTTTTTATGTTGAAATATCAGTTTTATTGTTTGTTTTTTTAAGAATATGTTTAGGTTGCTTTTTTTTTTTTTTTGATACGTTTTTTTTTTCCTTTT
The DNA here is from genome assembly GCA_029814465.1 of Ostorhinchus cyanosoma. Lineage (NCBI taxonomy): Eukaryota > Metazoa > Chordata > Actinopteri > Kurtiformes > Apogonidae > Ostorhinchus > Ostorhinchus cyanosoma. The sequence continues at coordinate 12,016,689 of JAPTYQ010000013.1, read as the reverse complement.
GTTTTTTGTTTCACTGTGTCTTATACATGTAATATTGGTTTAATGGATGCAGCATGTGTAAACTCCAGCCAGATTCTCTACAGTGTGGGAGAATGAAGTGAATCTTCAATCTATGGCTTCGGGCTGGAAACAAAAACAAAACAAAAAAACAAAACAAAACAAAAAAGAAAGAACATATTGTCAGACAATACATGAAACTTTGTAAATATCCCGCCCTCTTCCATTTCATCAGATCTGCTTGCCAATCACACATTATTACTCCCACCACTACTTCCCATCATCCAGGCCTTATTGTGAATGCTGTCTGCGTACACTGAGTGGAACACGCTGATGTGAAAACAAGCTTAACATGGCACCTGACCTTTCTATAATTACCCTTAGAGTATTTTATGCTCTTAAAAACTCCTGACTTTTGAAGCCCTGGGAAGAAAATGTGTCTGTTTGAAGATGAGTGTGCACATCTGAAGAGGGAAAAAAAAGAGAAACTGAGGTATAGATGACATATGTTGCACAAGAACACTTTCTGAAACAATGTCAGAAAGGGATTCAGAAGCCAAGGGCAGCAATCTTGATGAGGCGATATTCTTAAAACTGCTAAAAAAGACATTTATCACTGTTGTTGGGTGGAGATTTAGCAGCGTGGTGTTTCTTTTTTTTTTATGTCTTTATCGGGAAGCAAAATCATATAATCATCAACTAGCTTAATCTTTTCAAAAAGGAGAAAAATAAGTCTTAAAAGAAAGGCCACAGGGAGGGTCAAGAAGCTTTTCTCCCAAAATAATGTGATAAAATCCCACTGTGAGATTCTTTAAATATATTCCTCTCAGGGAAGGATCAAAAAGATGTACAAATGATCTTTTAGCTCTTCACATCTGACATAAAATAACAGCTCGTGCATTAGACTCACTGCAGGTGACAAAAAAAAAATGTCAAAACATAGTAAGGATGAGACTGAGTATGACATATCAGAGATGACTGTGCCAATAATGACACTTTAGACACATCTACCAACACTGAGTGGCTGCATGAGTCAGGAAATTGCAAGCAATTTTGAAGCTCAACATCATGGTCTTATTGAACGCTATTGATTAGTTTTACCATTGTTTTTTTCCTCTATTATTACTGCACCATAAGCAAACATTCAGCATCGACATTGTCTGTCAATGTCAATATCAGAGCATTCTTACCGAGCCGAAATGTGGAAAAATCATTATGACAGTAACAGATTGGACAAAAAAAAAAAAAAAAAAAGTACAATAGGCTTTCACACTTGATTCATTCAATCCAAATCGTCTGACTTTTCATTCTGATCTCAACCAGAAAAGCAGGTGGGAAACCTCACATGCCCCTTCGTCCAGTGAAAGGAGTTGGTCTGAGTCTGGATCAAACCAAACACTGATTTGCTTTGTTTGTAGCGTGAAAACACTTTGGGAGGGGATGGTTCAGGCTTTTGGACCAATTACAACAGGTTACAGCAGGCTGTCGTCAGCCTCTAAACAAAAGAAGAGAAAGAGACACAGGGAAAATGAGCCAGGGTAGAACAGAGTGAGCAGAGGGAACAGTTCGAAACTGAAATACATGAAGTGTATTGAGAGACGTGCTTGACATCGGTACTGCTCATGAAGTACAAATGTAGTGGTAAATAAATGGGTCTGTTCTGTTCAATTCATTATTCCCCATTCAACTGGAAAAACTATCCACTGACTTGAAAACAACAATGTGTGACGCCATATGCAGCAACAGCGCATTGGGTTAAAGGGCAGATACGATGACCATAAATAGAATATTTCTGCCATAGATGGGGTTTAATAAGACGTTTATATTAACTCAAAATGCACACAAACAATTGATCTAATTTGTGGCATAAACCACCTAATGCCAAGTATAGAGTAATGACATGAGTGACGATGAGGGTATATGATGCAAAAGTTCTTTAGTGCCTTCAACAAGCTGCAATGTGATATAAAGAATAAGTGGATCATATACATACTGTGCATCCTATAATATATATTATATTATAGCATAACTAATTATTATTATTCTCAGTTTATTTACGTACTACTTTACCACTTATCTCTACTAGTACTTTTATTCTGTGATTATATATATGCAGTGCATGCTATAACATTACATTGTAAAATAATAGGCTACTTATTCTATTATTATTATTATTATTATTATTATTATTATTATTATTATTACTAGCCACTTGTTTCTGACAGTACTTTCCAATGTGCAACCACATTTTTTCCCCTACATTTTTTTTTTTTTTATAGTTTTTTCGTAGTTATGTTTTTGTATTGCTTTTTTTCTTGTGGTATTTCTTGTGTGTATATTCGGTGTTGTGCTGCTTTTGGAATCCTCAATTTCCGGAAGGCTCTGCCCAAGGGATCAATGAAGTTCTATCTAATCTAATCTAATCTAATCTAATCTAATCTAATCTAATCTAATCTAATCTAATCTGTATTAATAAAGAAATACTTCCCAACCAAAGCATGAACCTTGGTTTGGATTTTAAGACCCAAAAATCTCCAAAGATCTGAATAATATGAGTTCATTTGCGAGGTCTTCGGTGATTTCCTCCCCATGTAACTCCTCCACACCTCACCTTCCTCTTTAGTCTCTTCCATGCCTTCACCTTGTCTGCATGTGCTGCTCCAATTTGAGCCTGAGTTGCATTGTTTGCCCTGCGACTATGTATGCAAGTGACGTATGAGTTCCTCTAGTCCCGTATCACACTAATGCAACTCGACAGTATCTGCATCACATCATGATGCTGAGCCCCATGCAATTATTCCTTGGGATACATTCATATTCATAATCCAATTAGTTTTGACTCCAAGATAAGGGCTTTTTTTTCCCTGATACAAATATGATTTATCCTGTTTGGGGGATTATATCAGAATCTAAATGTTTGGCCTACAACGACTGAGCTGAGCTAAGATGAAGTCAGCATTGTTTGTGTGTTAAATAGGACACTGAAGCGTGACCAGGCTGTGTTAGACAATGAACACCCCCCACCTGCCATAGATAACATATATATATAAAGCGTGCATGCAGGAGGGCTCATCAAGCATACTAAAACCGCATCAGCAGGCAGCTTCGCCAACCCCCACTCTCCCATTTACACCCCCACAGCCCACATATACACACAAATATCCAACATCCAATTAATTAGTGTGAATAAGTGATGTGCCCTTGGCTTGGCCACCCGTCCGTCCGTTTGTCCGCCCTCAGCCTCTGTTTGCTTTTCACTCACCAGGGACCTGAATTGACTATTGGTTACTTAGTTTAGCTCAAACACATTGCAGTACAGTTTTGATCTACCCCACAGCGGGACACTGTGCCAGTTTGAAGGCTTGCAACTGTTCAACACCCATTAAACACAACAAAAAAATCATTCGAGAAGCGGAGGGAAGAGCTGATTGTGGGCGGCCTTCTCTGAAGGATGTTAAGAGTTGGACGACAGGGAGGAAAGTGTTTAGAAAATGATCAAACGCGAACGCGAGGCTCCGCTATTTATCCGATTTAGATTAGAAACACGGAAAAGTGAGGAAGATTGCGTGAAAAAGTGAAAGTAGTCTGACTTTAAGGAGGCAGACTGAGGGGAGAAATACTTAAGGAGGCACACAAACCCAACAGGTAGCAAAAGACCAGACAGACAGGAAGCCAGACCGGCATACATGTGGGTTGGGGAAATCATAACTAGTCAATGGACCATAATGGGAATGCTTTACAGCCATATGTAGGTGGTCCTAATGATGTTTTGCTTATTGCGAGAACCACTGATGCTTTGCTGGAATCTCCTGCCTCTCTTAGATTGGGCTCTTATTGCTCTGTGTGTTGTTTCCTCTCTGCTAAAATGATGTCAGAGAGAGAGAGAGAGAGAGAGAAAGAGAGAGAGAGGATATTTAACTTAGCATCCCATTTTGTGCCCTGCTCTTAATTCCAACTGAGCACTGCAGATGGGGGGTGGAGCGGGAGGATATAACTACCTCAACTCTGCGCTCCCCCCTGGAGAAAAAAAAAAAAAAAAAAAAAAAAAGACCAGCTGATGTAATACTCTAAAACAATGGGACAGAGCTGAGCAGGAGAATCTAAACTGATATGAGTGAGGAATATGTGTGCAAAACACTTCCTTTTTTATTACAGTAGTAGATTTATTTTTGCAAAGCATTTCATATCCGAAAAAAAAAAAAGAAAAAAAAAAAAAAAAAAAAAAAACGTCACGCACACAGGCGCATATAGGGTGCCACACTGACGCATCGTTTGTTGTATAGTCAACTGTTTTTTGCTGGACTGAGGCATGCCTGTAGCGGATAATTGTTTTTACCGCATTCAACAGTGTTTTCTAAGCAAAGGGGCGAAAGTCAGGTCTGGAACAGCTGGAGCTTTTACACAAATGAAGAGAGACCGGCTAAAGTAGTGACGTTTATCCTTAAAGAATGGAGGTAATTTAAAGCAGTGAACTAGGGGTTGCACGATCCTTATGTGAAACCTCACCGGTGTTTTCGACGATGCCGAGTTGGAGACTTTTACCGTGGAGCTGCGAGCTTTGAGAAGACAGATATGAAAACAAAAATTTACAGTAGGAGCGTCTTTTGGTGGCAAAAAACGATTTTTGCGCCTCCGGGGGGAAATAACCTACACCAGCAACTATAAAGTGTGAACATTTTTAATCTCGCCCCTATATGTGGATTGATTTTTTCCCCCCTGCTCTCTCTTCTCAGCATTCCCTCAGTCAGTCGACGGATTTTTGCCATTACAGCTCAGTAGAGGGTGTCAGATCTTTCTTAGAGCACCGCGCTAGGATGAACACCGTCTCCGCGTTCCTCTTTTTGTGATTCCCGAAACGCCACAAAAGGAGAGAGAAAAAAAAAAAAAAGAGGCGCAAACGAGCGGGGCAAGACGCCGAAGGACGTGAGGGGGGATGCGGGTGTTTTGCAGCGGTGGGATCGCGTCGAAACCTCCAGCGCAGGGTGTGAATTCAGCACCAGGGGAGAGGGAACAGCTCCCGACGCCGCAACACGCAGCACGACAGAAGGAGAAAAAGGCACGGATTTGTTAATTTTGTTGCCAAGGTCAGTCTGAAACGAACTGAAAAGAGCCAAAAGATGCTTTGGACTGTGCTGCCGCTTACTGTTTTTGATTCTCCTCATAAACACACGGAGGCTCTGGGGACTGAGTCGATGTGAATGAGACGTTTATGTGGGCATTTTCAAACTGGAAGTCTGGACACAAGAGCAGGTTAGATGCAGCATGGATCTGTTATAAAAGACTGCCTTATCTTCCCCCAGACCTAATGTCTATGTCAGTTTTTTTCTCCTTGATGCAGATTAAATTCACAGCTCGTATGTCTTGAAACCGGGAATGAATTGTTCACGTTGAAAAATGCTGCTTTGGATTGTTCTGCTGAATGCGGCTCTTTGTGTTGCTAGTGGAAATGTTACAAGGGACGTTTGTAAGGAGCAGATATGCTCTTGCAACGAGATAGAGGGAGATCTGCACATAGACTGCGAAAAAAGGAGCTTCACCACTCTGCAGCATTTGACTGGCCCGAGCTCTCAGTTTTATCACCTGCTGTTGCACGGGAATTCTCTATCCAGGCTATTTCCCAACGAGTTCGCCAACTTTTACAATGCTGTGAGCCTGCATTTGGAAAACAATGGTTTGCACGACATTGTCCCCGGCGCCTTTCTGGGATTGCAGCTGGTGAAAAGGCTGCACATCAATAACAATAAGATAAGATCATTCAGGAAGAGTACATTTCTGGGGTTAGACGACTTGGAATATCTCCAAGCTGATTTTAATCTATTGAGGGATATTGACCCCGCTGTTTTCAGGGACCTAAATAAACTTGAAGTGTTAATACTTAACGACAACCTCATCAGTGCGCTACCTATAAACGTGTTTCAACATGTGCCCATTACGCATCTCGACCTAAGGGGGAACCGAATCAAAACGTTGCCTTATGAGGGGATCCTTGAACAAATACCGGGCATTGCGGAGGTTTTGTTGGAGGACAACCCGTGGGACTGTAATTGCGACCTGGTTTCTCTTAAGGAATGGCTGGAGAACATACCGCATAACGCGCTCATTGGGAGGGTGATATGCGAGGCTCCCACCAGGCTGCAAGGGAGCGACTTAAACGAGACGTCAGAAGTTGACCTGTGCCCTTCACAGAGCGGCAGCGTGGACACCAGCTTAGTCGCCCCTCCCACCCAGGACCAGACCTCGGAGTCCGTGGCCCCTGGCCCGCGTCCCACGCCTTACAAGTCCAATGGAGACGCCAGTGGGCCTCCGACGCCTGGCGGCCACGGACCCAAAAGCCGCTCCAAATCTCGTGAGAACTGGCAGCTGAAAACTAAACCCACTCCAGTGGTGACAGGTGTGAACGGGGACAGGGAGCAGCTGCACAACATGACGTGCCCTCAGCCCTGCACCTGCAAGCTGGTCGGCTCCAGACAAGGGCTGGGGGTCAACTGTGAGAACAAAAAGATCGAGAGCTTAGCCAACCTCAAGCCTAAGCCCTTGGCCGCTCACGAACTGAACATGAGAGAAAACAACATCCACGCAGTGAAAAAGAACCAGCTGCTCGGCTACTCCAGCCTCAACCTACTTGATCTGGGTGGGAACAACATCAAGGTGATTGACAACGGCACTTTCCAAAACCTGACCGAGCTCCGGTGGCTGTACATGGATAAGAACTATCTGGATACTCTGATGGCAGAAATGTTCGTGGGCCTCGTGAATCTGGAATATCTCAGTTTGGAATACAACGACATCCAGCTGATCGTGGCAGGTGCATTCAGCCACATGCCAAACCTGAGGGTTCTGTTCCTCAACAACAACTTGCTGAAATCTTTGCCCGTGGATGCTTTCTTTGGGATTTCTTTATCTAAAATTAGTCTGCATAATAATTATTTCACCTATCTCCCTGTGGCTGGGGTGTTAGACCAGCTCAATTCAATCATACAGATCGATTTGCACGGAAATCCCTGGGATTGCTCGTGCAACATCGTGCCCTTCAAGCAGTGGACGGAGAAACTCGGGGCTGATGTGATAGTGAGTGATCTCAAGTGCGAGTCCCCTGAAGAGTTTTGGAAACGAGATTTTCGCTACGTCCGAAACGACCTCATGTGCCCCAAACTTTACGACAGAGTGTCCCCCACGTCCCTGTCCAAAAACAGCACTTACACTTTGGAAGGGGGGACGCGCTCAAACTCTTACGTGGAGCCAAACAGGGTCTCCATCTCAGTGCTCGTCCCCGGGTTGCTGTTGGTGTTTGTCACGTCTGCATTCACTGTTGTAGGAATGCTTGTCTTTATTTTGAGGAATCGAAAGAGATCAAAGCGGAGGGACGGGAACTCTTCCGCCTCGGAGATCAATTCCTTACAAACAGTGTGTGACTCGTCTTATTGGCACAGCGGGCCTTACCACGCAGACGGGGGCGCGCACCGGGGCTTTGACTGCAGCACGCACCTCTCCACGACAAATGATGCGTAAAGGGACTCTTGCTCTAGTCTAGTACAATAAGCCTATACCAGACTGGATTACAAACAGTCACATAGACAGACTGGCGTTCATAAATGACTAAAACGGCAAGATTCATCCGCTTTTGTTCGTCCCAGGCGAACGCAGACTTGTTTCTGTCTTGTTTTCTCCAGTTGAACCAAGTAAGTCAGTCTGCTGCACAGGCCCCACTCTGTAATATATGTATATGCCAAGCCCCCCTGGCTAAAAGGAAAAAAAAAAAAAAAAAAAAAAAAAAAGAAACCCTCCCTCCCTCCCTCCTCCTCCCAGTTCTGCTATTTGCCGCAATCGGACTACGGATCTGTGCGAGACAGAAAGAGGGAGAAAAGGAGCGAGGGGAGAGGGCGTGTGTGTGAAAGCGAGCGAGAGAGAGAGAGAGAGAGAGAGAGAGAAAGAGAGAAAGAGCAGGACCGAAGAAGACTCGGGGAATGGTGCACGAACGCATGAATGTAAATGTAAATACTCGGACCGATGTATCATAATCTGCATGATGATATTTCGCATGGTTTCAACACACACACGACGGCGAGGAACCATAACCACCATAACCAACAAAGAAGCAAACTCGACCCTTTCATGTTATATCAATATGACGATTATATATAGATATTAAGAATTATATATGACTATTACAAAGTGCCATTTCTCTATTTTTTGTGAACCTGCAGTTAGGATTTGTATTTGTTGTTTTAAACTTGTTTGGAGAAAAGAGAACAAAAAAAATATATATATCAATAACGGATTAATGATGACTATCGGAAAGGAGTGATGGAAGTGAAGCTGTCAGTGCATGTTATTTTCTGTTTGTTATCATTTGATTGTCGATAAATATTGGGGTTATTTATACCGTAATAGATGGTGCAGATTAAATCCATGTCTGCGCAGTCATCATCTCCTTTATGAATGTAAACTGTGTTATTTTATGGTGTGCCAATTGTTGACTTTCAGATATTCAGACATGCAGATGAGCATGACCAATTAACGTCACTCAGATGCTTATGCTGCAAAGTTAATGTAGCTAAAATAACAGTTCCGTGATTTTGTGTGTCAATGAATATAGCCTGCTTTGGGTGAGAGGAAGAAAAAAAAACAAAAAAAAAAAAACAACTGTCATTTAAATGGGGGGTTTATACCATCGTATTTTTTCAACAACTGAGCAAAGACGTGTTTTCAATTGAGCTACTTACTGTATGTAGGTATAATTCGATCTATGTAAGCAGCGCAGGTAGACTGACATAGACTAGAATGCTTTTTTAATGTCAGGAAAAAAAGTATTCCTCCACAAAAAAAGCTTATGGCTATGATTCACTTTCATCATATTGTGAGCTTTTGTAAAGCCATCTAATCTTGTCCAAATAAGAGAACTGAAACTCACTGTATTTACCACAAAATGTGCTTGAAAGGGGCTGTTTCGGGTGATTCTTGCTTTCTAACGTATGAGGCCATCATGCTCTGGCGAAAACTCAAGCATGTGGCTCTAGTTCGTGCAGATATAGGACGTGTCTCCTTCACGGAGGAGAAAAAAGGGCATAGACACACACACACAAACACACACAGACACACAAAACTGAGGGTAATTAGATCATGCAAGATGCCTTTTTCAATTCAGCATTTTGAACTTGAGATACTCTTCTTGGGGGTCGCATGGTTTTTGTGGGCTCACATGAAAACAATACCATGACTTAATACCTGTTTTGCAGAGCTCAGCTGTCGGGTCTGCTGCTTGGCCTCTACTGCTTTAACCGAAGAACAAACATGGATTCATTAATTTAAAAAAAGAAAAAACAAAAAAAAGAATTAAAAAAACAAAAAAAAGGGACGAAAGTATTACAGGTTAGGGTATATTTCTAGTAATCAAAAAATAATAACAATAATTCTCAATTATCTGCACTGCAGCGACAGATCAGATGCAAGGAATGTGCAATTTGCATTTATTTTTGTTTTTTTGTTCTGTTTTAATTCTAAAGTGATCGTTCAGTTTTACGTTCAGGAACCTACTGTTAAGATGTCTAATTTCGATAAGCTTGCAGCATAAATTTGGCTCAAAAGCTACCTAAAGACGCAATGGCCATGATGAGAGTGTACAGAGTTGATGTGAGATGGGCTATCACCCCCTCTTCCTCCTCCTTCTCTCCCTCCTCCTCCTCTTCCTCCCTGCTAGTAGGCCTACAGTGTCCCCCCAACCCCCAGTATGCAGACTAGCGCTGTCCATGGTGCTGAATCACGACCCTATTTTTCATTAGCTGCCTGCCCTCTGCCCCTCGTGTATTTGAGTGTGTTTGGTGTGCTTGCTAGGCTGTGTGTGTGTGTGTGTGTGTGCAGGCATGCAGCTGCGCACGTGTGTGTATCTGAGAGAGAGAGAGAGAGAGAGAGAGAGAGAGATTTGCATGTATCCTTCCTTCCTTTTTTTCCCTTTTCTCTTCCCAACATGCGCAGCTCGACCTTGGGGACTAACATCTCAGCAGATCTGTGACAAACACTCATCATTACCCCTCGCATTCTGTCCCATCACCTTGCTTCCCCTCTGAATCCCCGTTGCCCTCTCCTTCGTCCAATCACAGGGGAGGGGAGGGGGGGGACTGGGTAACTATGTGTCTCTTCTGTGGAGTATTACTGTGCCACAGCCCACTGATGATTTGTCATAATTTTCAAACGCTGTGTTTCAAAGTTACATTTATATGCTTTGCGATATTTGACCTGCTTCTATTTTGTTAAATAAAGTGTGGTTGAGGTTGAGTAAAAAACAATGTTTGGCTTTTAGGATTCTTTCCATTGGATTTGACTGAGTTGAAGTTTGGAAAGTGTAATGAGCTATTTGACAGGTTTGATTTATCTCTGTTTTTGCACTGCTTTATGCTGAATGGTTTACATGGCCTCATATCGCTCTGTCTTTGCTCCTAAATATTTATTTTTACATATGGGATAGTACAACAGGGTGAAATGATTTCAGTCAGAACCCATTTTGATTATAATCATGTACAGTGGAGATCTTGGTGACGTTTGGTTAGGGAGAAAAATTACACATTTTTAGACAGTGTTAGGAATTGTACTTTTAAAATGTAATTCTTACTGTTACACTGTTAAAAATGGAATAAGTTACACAAGTTATAGGGTCCGATCAAGCGAAAGTGATAATCAGCGTGAAAAAGTACATTTGTGCACATCATTTATCAATTGGGCTCATCTTTTAGCTTAAGATCTCAATTTTACTGAACTGTTATCTTTCTTAAAATACCACTCATTACAATCGATTTTATCAGTTGCACTTTTTACATCGTAGCTCAAATTTGACGTTAAAAATTAGAATTGTATTCAATCTATTAATTATATAAGTTTCAAGGATTAGATTTTCTTTATTTTGTGAATATTATTGATAATTATGAGATTGAACATTTGTGAGTTGCTTTTCAAGTTACTTCTAATTCAGATATTTGAGTGAAACTTTCAGAAAGTAATGATCTATCGATACATTTTGGCTGATGCATACGATGGTAAAGAGTTACTACATCCTCATGTCAATAAAACAGACTCCAAAATTGATTTTCAGCAATAGTTGAACATAATATCTTCAAAGTTTTGCCCTATTTGATAACAATTTCCGTTGAGAACCGCATGTTTTGAATGTTTGCATAAAGCTTAAAAAATTGATATCCGTTTCAAGTCCATGTGATACCGAACAGTAATATGGCATTTTTCAGCTAAAATTTTATTTCCTCAAATTTTGTTCTACATAATGTTAAAGTGCTTATAAATACCTACTCAAGTATGTACAATATAAGTTACTCTGATTATATGACAGAGACTATACACGAAATATGTCCACATGTTACTGCTTGATCGGCCTATATGTTAATTTCTTCATCAACCTAAACAACGAGGCTACTTTTGTGTTTCTAGATGTTCTTTTAACCTGCAAACATGCCCGTTTAAAACATTTGAAAGAAACTGTAACAAATGTTTTAAACTGGGCACTGAAGCTGGAAA